>WYEA01010088.1:12786-30553 GCA_033558465.1 Alcedo atthis
TGCTGTGCTGAGGGCTCCAGAGCTGGCTGCAGGGCTCCAGGGGAGGTGTGAGCAGAGCAGAGCAGAGGGGCAGAATCATATTTTCGTTGTGATGACATTCAGACTCACAATTGCAAGTCACAGGGCCCGTGGTGTGGTGCTCCTCAGCAGTGGCACTTCCAAAGCACTCCCTCACTGCCTGAAGGGTGAGTGAGCAGTGGTTGGCATAAAGACATGAAAAGAGGTCCAAGCAAATAGTTCAAATGTCTATGTTAGGAAAAAACACATGAAAATGGCCATAGAAATGTATTGTAATTACTCTTAGTGTATAATGGGCTATCCAGTTCAGTTCTATGAAAAAAAAAGGGGTTTTAGTGTCTTTTTTTTTGTGCCTGGTACTTTAAGAAAACACGATAGCAGTCTAATTGTGATAAACACTTTTATCTGCCCAGAAACTTTGGGAACAAGCTCACTGAACTGTGACTTAGTGAATTTTTGAATTCTCTTAAGGCAGAATATGATAAATTATTAGTAAAAACTGAAATAGTTTTGGGATGTTAGTGCTACTGGCAGTCTGGGAAGCTTCGGTCTCTTGGGCATGCTAACTAAGAGATGAGAGATTTTTCTCTGTTTCTCCTTTTTCATTTTTAAACCCAAAACACAAATGAAAATTGCCTGTAAAGCTGGGTAAAAATAGTGTCCATGGAGCCCAAGGAATAAATTAAAAAAGAGAAAATAACTGTAAAAATGATTAGTAATGTGCTGTATTGCAAATGAAAACGAAACAAAAAATGAGAAAGCCTACTGAAATATACTTAGACATGCCACAGTAAAGGAAAAGCTGGAGAAAAAAGGAGATCCCAAATAAAAGAAAAAGCACTGTGGGTGAAACTGGCAGGGAGAAACGATTTTGTGTGTTGCTGCCATCATTTAAATTATGTTGCAAACTCTTCTTCTGTTTATTGGGGGAGAGAAAAATGAATTTAAGCAAAGAAGGAGACCTGTGTAGGAAATATGGCCTCAGATCTGCTCAGTTTTATGGAACAGCAGTGTTTGAAAGAAGTTGTGTTCCATCAGAGACAAATCTGGGATGTGAAGTTTAACCCAGTTGCTGTAAAGATGGAGATCCAGTGGCAGGCAGGATGCTGTGGCTGAAGCATGCAGAGCATCCAGCACAGTTCCCAGGGCTTCACATTCAAATAATCACCAAAGAATAAAACTTCAGCAGTTGTGAATGATGTTTTTTTTGTGCAGTGATGCAATCAGAAGACAATGCCCCCTTTGCTGGAGATAACTGGTGTTCAGGAGATGTCTGTGGCTGTTCTGCAGGATGGGTAGCTGATGGTAGCAGAGGCAGCTGGAGGAGCTGATAGCTTGATGATTGTAGCACTTATATATAATATGAAAACTTATGGTTCCTCACTTCTCCTTATTCTGGCCTTGCCTTTTTCACTAGAAAAAAGTATGTCTTTTTCTGGTGTCTTTTAACATCATTATTTTACCTGAAAATGTTCTTTTTGCAGTGTGCTGCTTATCACCTCTTTAATTACACAAGTTGTCCAATCAGATCCTACTTGTTCTCCCATTAAAATAACGAAACCATCTTATTAGAAGGAAAAGGATGGCTAAATAAATTTTACATGTTCATGGTCAGACATTTTTCTCTGTCTGATCTGTTGCCTCCCCTGTTTATTTACAGTAACTCATGAGGTTGCTTCTTGGAAAGGCAGAATAAGGCTGTTTAATTTAGATCCCAGCTCTGCGTGCATTAATCCTGGATCTGTGCACTGTCAGACTAGACAGCAAATATAAATTAATCTGGGTGAGGCATGAGCACACCATCATATTTTTGCTGAATTATCCAACACAAGCAACATGGTGTTTATGCCACAGTTGGGCTTTATTCTGACTCAGGGAAGGGGAAAGACATCTGAGCCATCATTAATCTGCCAGTACAAATTTATTTCTTACAAAATAGCAACAATAAACCCAAATACACTGAGCAAACATGAAGTCTGTGACATGGTTATCCCTCCAGACCAACTGGTGGAACATAAACTGCCTCAGGGTACAAAAAAGTTGGTAGAAAACTGGTTATACTGCCAGGCCAAATGGGTAGAGATGGTTGAAGTCCAACTGGCTGTTGCTTTCTTATGGCATCTCACAGGTGTCCATGCTGGCACCACCATTTTTTAATGTCAATGTTTTATGGATTTTCAAAAATGTTATATTAGATACAAATGCAGATATAAATGAAATTATTGGATGTAAACGAAAGGCACAACTTTCACACATGGCCATAGTTTTGCAAGGAGTTTTTAACTCATACCTTTGAAATTCTTTCAAGATTAGGCAAGGAAGCATTTCCCACCATGCCCTATAAGATGAAATTAACAGGATGGGTGAGTATCTGCAGTTTTATGGCTGTATTTTTGCTGCAGGATGATGAAGGGAGCATCTGCACTGCCTTTCCTATGTGCTGACTTGGGGGCTCTTCCCTATCGGGTGGATATATTCTCTGGGTTGATTTTGACAATATAAGAATTCAATTTCCTTTTTCATCTGATATATTTAGTTGTCATGCATTGTCTTATCCAATATGATTCTTGTTTACTCCCATTTGTGCAGTATTGGATTTGCCCACAGGAAGCAGCAGTATGTCAGAGATGGGGAACAATGAGTGTGTAGATTTACCAACACAAATCAGATATATATACAGGACTTTTTAGAGCTACATACAGTATAAATCAATACAATTCCTCTTTTCTACAGCATTCTTTTTCTAATAATTCTGTCAGGAGATTAAAAAAGGGAACACTGTCTTTTCTTTAAACATCACCCAGAAATGTAGGTTTTGCTGACAGAAGATTAACACTGAAATGTGTATCTGGACTTTAAAATCTGGACTTGAGGATGCTTTATAACCCACTCTAGCACCCTCTCTAGCTGCAGATGTCCCTGCTCTCAGCAGGGGCTTGGACTGGGTGACCTCTAGAGGTCCCTTTCAACCCAGACAGCTCGATGACTCTATGAATTCCTTGAAATGTTTTGACTGCTGCTTGAGATATTTTTAGTAATGATCAGAGAATCATCTGATGTGGAAAAGCTTCCTCCTGAGTCAAGCAATTTTAGCTTATTTTAGTTTTATAAGGTATGTGTAAGCCTTACTCTTAGTGTAAAGATTTCAGTGGGGGAAGGAGTCCCCTTGCTTTCTAATTCCACTGCAGATTCACCTAAGTATTCATTTGTTTTCCATTGCCCAGCTCAACGAGTGGGAATAGAGCAGGAAGAGCACACAAATCTCTTTTTGGTCTTAAGGAAATTAATTTATTCTGATATGGTTCCTCCTGACAAACACACACTGTCTCCCCATTCCACATCACCTCATCAAAGCAGAAAGATGTTTACAAATGGGCAGGATCAGTATCATTTTGCCAGCTGGCTGGCTGGGTTTGATTGTTGAAGCTCTGGTTTTGTGCATGTCTCTATTATGTATATTAGAAAAAATATATTAACTGTAGCAGACAGCAAATGTAGCTTATTTTAGTCATAAGTTGTGTGCAAAACTCCTATGAGTATGGCTTGGGTGGAGTTCTGCTGGCACATAGAGAAAGGTATCTTAAATATTCACTGTTTATCCTTTGACATGAAGGTAGTTGCTAGATCAGGGATCAATTAAAACATCTGAAGAGATGTATTACACCAACCAAGGGCTGGTTTGAACCTGCATGGACAGCAGCACCCTGCTCAGCTCTCCCTTTCTGGGTGGATAAAGGCATTTGCTGGGCTGGTGGCAAGGTGTCCATGCTTGTTCCATGCAGGAATCCCAGCAACCTCACACACTGCAGGGATTGTTGTGGTGCTTCACACCCCCGAGCTGAGCAGGTTACACCAGAGCCATTTGCTCTGCACTGTGGCAAAGCTGCTGGAGTGACAGCAGTGATGATTCCTAGGAATCTGTTGGAAATGCACGCTGGAAGGGGAAATGTTTATTGCAAGCACAGCTCAAGTAAGGAACTGTTTTTGGAAGGTATTCAAACTGGGAGAAATGGCTTCAGAAGAAGTGTGCAGAGAGTGATTAATCTGCTGACGCTGGAGAGCATTAAGTAGCTCTGTGAATTAATAGTTTATTTGAGCTGAGACTTTTTATTGCTTTGGAAAAAAAAAATCTCTTTCAGCAGCAGGAGAGTTTTCAGTCCTAACACCTTTTTTTTTTTCTCTTTTCCCTGTGTTGGATTGTTTGTTTTTAACTGAGACTGTTTCTGTCTGAAGTGACTCATCCAGAAATTGAGTTGTGAGGTTGCTTTGTACCTTAGAGATTTTGTTGTGAGAAGGCATAGAAGTTGTAACAAGGAAATCTGTGGAGACAGGGCAACACAATGGAATCCTAAGTGTTCCTTTGATGGATTTAATGGTAAGTTTTCTTTAAGGAACCACACAATAAGATAATCTTCGGGTAGACAAACTCAACTTACTTTTTTTTTTAACTGAGTTTGTTTTGATTTGATTGATTTTGGATGAATGCCCCTTTGCTGGAGGCTTTCATATTGTTTAGACTTGGCTTTCAAAACTGATTTGGGAAGGTTTTTTCCCTCATAGCAAATACATTATGTATATATTTGGACTAACTCGTTTCTCTGTATTTATCTTCTTTTTAACTGTTGATTTTTCAGTCTGAAGACTGAAAAATCAACAGACCTATACGTGTAAGCATTTGTGTGCATGCAGTGGGGGGGTGTCTATATTTATCATTTAGTAGCAAACATTTATTAGTAGGGGTTGATGGGAACCAGCACTGTAATTTGCATGCTGCCTTGTGGTAAATCAAGTTAGATTTTTTTTGGCCACACTATCCACAAGGTTTCAGATAGTTTTGAATCATAGAATGGTTTGGGTTGGAAGGGACCTTTAAAGATCATCTAGTCCAACCCACTTGCAGTGAGACATGCTTCAAAATGCTTCAAATGAGGTCTTGACAGAGTTTGCTCTGGACTGGGTTCTTTTAAATGCAAGCTTATTGATAACATGAGTGATGGAACAGTTCACTTATTTAAAGTGTGGAAACTTGTTTGTTGGGGTAAATTATAAGTTTCAAGGCAAGTTCAGAATTCAAACCATGTTTGGAGAATAGGAGAGATGGCCCAAGTCATTGCAATGGCATTTGATAAGAAGTCCCCAGTGATCTCTTATGAGCATGAAGTTAATTCACAGATGCAGCTGATGACATAACCACCAGATCACAATAAACTGCACAAATGCAGAGTCTGGAGAAGAAGAGCTAAGCTGATACAGAATGGATTGTACCTGGCTGTGAGTCTCCTGTGGGGAAAGGCTGTGAGCATGCCAGTTCTCATGCTCCTGCAAGTAGGAAGCAGGAGTTAGTTTAGAAATAGAGTAGAAACATTTAGAAACTGGGGTGTGTGGGAGTAGCAGGAGTGGTCTACAGGCTCTGTAGCTCCCCATGGTTAGAAACTTCCCTCCCATGCATCCATCCTTTTCAGCTCTTCTCAAATGTGATGGCACTCTTATAGCCTCAGTGACTGGAAGAAGCAGAGAAAAGAAGTTTTCTGACTGTCATGATGTCACCTTCAGAGCACAGAGTTCGTGGCAGTGGTGGGCACGACTGTGTGAGCAGCTTCCTCACGTCCATATGACCAGAGCCATGTGCTTGTCTCCAGCTCCTTGCTTGTTCTCTGGAATAAGGATGGGAAAGGCAGAGTGGTTATCATGCCTACAGTCAAGTGAGCTTTTCCTTTGTTGTTCTTTTCCTTGGGATTAGAGAAGGATGCAAGTGTGGTGGGTGAGCTCTCTAGGGCACCTTGGATGGGGTTGCCATTCATTTCCCAAAGGCAGCCTGGGTGAGCGTGTTTGTGGAAGAGAATTAGAAAAGAAGATGGTTGGCTTTGTGTAACTTACACAGGCTGAGTACCAACTTATGGCTTAGTGCCTGGGAAACTCATCTGATTGGGTTTTTTCCACAGAAAGCTGGGTGAATGCTATTAGACCTGTTCTGGGAGATATATCTTGGTCTGCAAATCCATCTGTGACACTGGGTGAATAGTTGAGCAGCTATAAAGTCATCTCTGTCTTGACTGAGAAAACAAAAAGGAATTTAAAATTAGGTCAGAGCATGTCTGCAGGAATTTCACTGACAGCAGTTTGGACAGAGAAAATACTAGGGTTTGCTTGCAGGCTTATGTCCAAAATGTACACTTTCCTGGAATTCCCTGGAAGTATAAAGCATATACATGCACATACTTGGAAATATGTGTAAGAGAGACGACCAAACTCTTGGCTCCCTGCTCCTAAATCAGACAATGTAGTCAGGAAAAAAAAAAAAACAACTTAAGTTTTCCTTCTCGTACGGATATTTCGTTCAGGGTTATTGCTCCCCAGTGGAGTCATAAACAAAATTAATAGAGGTGAAGGGTTCTTTTGTTATTTCTTCTAAGTGCAGAAGCAGAGGAATTTCAGTATTTAGGAAGAGAGTAACCCTGACTGGGGTTCAGCTGTTCCAGTCACCCATCTAAACTTACAGCTCTCTTCTGTGTTCATGCTCTACGTAGGGTTTTAGGAGAGGGTATTCTCTCACATCTCTCCTGCACACAGACTGTCTTACTCAGTGGTACAGCACTAGACAAGAATGGGGCTTAACATTAGCACTGACACTGTGTTATCTTCAAAATGTGCTCTTTCCATCTTCCACTTGAGATATTAACAAAGCTCAACAGTGACTTTCAGTCTGAAATTAAAAGCTCCAGGTACACCCTTAACTACGTTGATGCTGCTGCTGCATCTTGGTGACCGTGCAAAGGTAGAAGAAAAAAGCTGATCTAGAACCCAGCACAAGCCACTGCCTTTGCAAATCACAGAATCACAGATATTAGGGGCTAGAAGGGACCTAGAAGATCATCTAGAAGATCATCAAATGAGTGATGTCTGGGTATTGACTTGTGGATCATTCCAATTGCTCCTGCAGATAGGCATGATCCACCACCAGCCTACCACAGCTTGCTTCAGAGACTGGATGGGCAAGGGGAGAGAAATGCTTCCTTGAAGCTGTTGACATGTTGTCTGATAAGTGAATGCTTAAATCTTGTCATGTTGACTTGCTGTGATGTGATGGAAAGTAACAGTTTGAACCAGGAAAAAAAAAAAGAAGCCAAGGTTGTTTTATGTGATACCACCAGGCCTTCAGCAGCAAGAGCTGGAGATGGGGAGTTGTCAGTGCTGGAGTTCATCCATCAACAGTCTGGAGGGAAAAGGGACAGGCACTGAAGGCAGCTAATTTGCAGAATTTGTGCTCTTAAATTTCTGTGAGGCGGTGGATGGATTCAATAGCAAGAAGCTCTGTGTGTTTAAATAATTCAACACACTTTGGGAAGTAATTAGTCCTTTTGGGGAAATTGGAAGTGATGGCTGTGTTTGAAACCGTGGGGCAGAGGGGATGGAAATGCAAATGAAGACTAAATCAGTCATTCTCTTTTAAAATGCTGTTTCGAGTTGTGTACCTGTTTGAAGACCAGTTCCAACACTTTTTCTCTTATTTTCAAATGGCTTTGTGCACAGAGGATTTAGGATGAAAAGCCCCCTCACTCCAGCCATCATAGTTAAAAGTTCCACCACCAAACTATTGTGGTGACAATAATCTGTAAACATTGATAAAAATGGCAGTGGCTGTCCCACTGCTGCCAGTCAGAGGTAACCACTGTTCCACATGACAGTTGCCCCTAATTAAGTAAATGTCTGATGAGGATTCAACATGCTTTGTCATGAGAGAAAAGCCCTAGTCAGTGGCAAAAGACAGAACAGGCTTGGCTTTCAGAGATGAGTTAAAACAACCTTGCACAGTACCAGAGAAGAGCACAGAGCAAAGTGATAGATATATACAGAACAACACCCAACAGAAATAAATACACCCCCTCTGCTTGTATACATTTGTGCAATGAACACCCTCCTGCCTCTTCAGTTTGGCTGAGGCAGTTGCTGAAGTGGGGCTGTGTGCAAGTGCAGCCAGGGCTGAGCCATGCAGTATTGACTACAGCACTCCGTGGTGGCCTCCTGGGGCATATCAGCATTTCAGAACCTCTGCTGCAGGCCAAATGACTCTGCATCAAATGGGCAGCACAAAGCAACCAACCTTGGTGCAGCACCTTACCCCCAGCTGCTCCTCCCCCCACGCTGTTTGTGTAGGAAGCGTGGCCCAACATTATTATTTTTAATGCAGAATCCAGCTGTGGAAAGCTTGGCACATCTGTGTCCTGAGCTACCTTACGTGCCCTGTAGACAGAGTGAAAGATTTGATCAAAAATGCATTGTTTCATCTCAGAAAAGTGTGTAAAAGCAGCTCATGTGCTTGTTTAGTTTTCCTGTCGAGTTGCCTCCCCCCCCCAAAGAGAAAAAAAAAGCAGATTTATAGGAAATCCTGGTCAAGACAAAATTGTAATCATAAAGAAATGTCTCTCTGCAACACTGACCTCCTTCTCCAGAGCTCTCCTAGATGTTGATGGCAGGGCTAGAGATCTATACTGGGCACTGTGACAGCAGAGAGGAATCTGGCAGGCTTACGGTGTCATTTTGTGGGCAATACATTGGAGCTGCTTCTGGAATAAATTTACATGAGAGCAAAGAGGAATTAAATAGAGACGAAAGCACAGATTTGCTTGTGATGATGAGGATGGGGATGGCAACTGCCCAGAATGTTTAGTTGCATGTCTCCCTTCTGTTATTGTGCTGCTGAGTGATCAGCAGATGTCACTGGTGATGGGTGACACGAAGCCTGTCTCCGTTCTTTGCATCAAAAAATAACTGTCACAGCATTTCAGTTCCTCAGTGGCTTGGGAGCAAGGCAGCTGAATGCCAGGAGTTCCACTGCAAATGACCACAGAGCTTCAGTTAATGCACTGGAGGATTCATTCCTCACACTTGGATCTTCCTGTACTACAAGTGTCAGCAGAACATTAAGCAGACCACATGCTCATATGCTTATATCCATGTATGCAGATATATGCTTCTACAGAGTGCCCAGGTGCTGGGTTGGAGGTGAAGCAGAGACTGTGCACCTCAGCTGGGTGTCTTGCTGCTCTTAGGAGCTGCTGCTGCTGCTTTAGGTCCTCTGAAACACTCCAGACTGGCACAACCATGGACACCTCTACCTAGAGACTAGAAAAAAACAGAAATTCTCAGTTCTAGGATCAAAAAGAAGATAGAATTTCTGTCTGAAGAAATAGCTGTGTCTGTTGCCTGATAAAAAGCCAAGTATTCAGTTACATGGTTGATGACAGCAAATCTGAAAATACCTGGGGGACATGAAAGCACCTTCTTGTACCAGGGAATAAAAACTCCCAGCAGTCTGCTAGGAAGAAACAAAAAGGCAAATAAACGTAAAGTCTGTGTCACAGGAGAGGGAAAATGCAGCAATGAATGAACTTTAGAGAAACCACAGAAAGCCAAACAACCAGAGACTTCCTTCCAGAGGGATGTGACCAAAGAGCCATCTTCACAAAGAAATGGAAGCTCTTCAAACCAACCCCTGTCCAGATGCATAAGGACTCTGCTGCATATTGCAATGGAAGGAAACACCTACATTACGTCTGGTGTTAAATTCCCATCTCTGCAAAGCTCTGTAAGTGGCAGTGTGAAGGGACTCAAAGCATTACCATCTTGTGTAACACTCTGCATTAAGCATGGTATCAGTTTGCAACACTTTAAAACCCACAGACCCAAATGTTTTTCTTTGATCAGTCTTCAGGAGCATGCATACGATGACAGATTTCATATAGACAGCTCTTGGTGTGCTGGTTCATAAACACTTACAGACATCTTGGCTTATTTCTGTGCTTATTTATTGCTGGATTCACTAACAGGTCTGAGTTAGACCAGCATAAAAAATCTGCAAAATAAGGCAGGTGCTGCTGTACAGATGATTTTTAAATCTGTGGCAAGTGCTGGTTATATATAAAAAACGCAGATTTGGGGCTGCTTATGATTTGAGACAAAAGCCCTTACACTGAACATGGCTATGGAATGCTGCAGTCCTGCACACACAGTGTTCCAGAGGCTCTTGCTGGTGGTGTGTGGATCAATAGCTGCTTGCTCTGAAAAATAATCACCAGGCAGAATTGGAGTTTACTTACATGAAGCCTTAGAAAGCATAGATAATTTTTTTTTTTTTCACTAATGCCTTTGGGACTGCAGCCTGCTTTGTTTGGAAACAGATTTGTTACTAGGCACAAGCGAGGAAATGAAGGCTAAAATCTGAAATTAACTGTGCCTTAAATCAGTCCTCCACGTGGAGAAGAGTCTGTTATTACTGATAATGTTTTTACAGGGGAAATGGATGTGCATGCAACACAGCTGTGCTGAGCTCCTTCCGAGGAGAGGATGGATTGTTGTGTGGAGCAGAAAGCTCAGAAAATGCCATCATCTAAGTCATGCCAGTTACAGACCACTGCAGTACCTTTGTCCATATTTTACCTTTAAGGCTAGAAGATCCTTGGAGGCAAAGATGAAATCTTATCTGTTCACCAGAAGCTAAGTTTGGATGTCAGGGTTTTTTTAAGCTGTTGCAGCCATTTTTTCACAGGACTTTAGCACCTGCCTTGACACAGTAGCTCAGTGATAAAAAAAGAAGTCCCATTATGGCAATGTAAAAAGCAACACTTTGCTAGCACGTTTTTTCCACGAGTATTGAGTGGAGAGAAAAAGCACAATATCCTCAAATCACTAGATGCTTCTAAAATTACACATAAGTGCTGGCAAATCTGCAACACATCACAGTGCAACAGGTCAGCTTAACAAAGCTTTTCACCAACTGCCAACTTCACAGGAGACACTGCTTCTGGTGGAAAGACTCTCTTGCTGCCTCTGGGCTCTGCAGAGCTGCTCTGGGGGTTTCTGTCAGGATGGAAAGAAAACAAAATCTGAGGTCACTTTATGTTACCTTATGCTGTGTTTTGGAACAGGTCACTGTAAAAACCCAGCTGTGGAAATAGGTGGAGTTCAAGGGTGGTAGAACAGCTTGGACTGTCTGAAAGTGAACTCATGGACATGTGCACACGAGGGCTGTTTCTTCCCTAACAAATAAATGTCCAGGCTGTTTAAGTTTGGGAAATTTGAAGTTCTCCTTAAGTAAAAAGCTAAGCTAAACCAAAGCAACAGTAGTGTAAGAAACACCTAAAACTCAGGTCCTGTATAAACAAAGAGGAATGTGCAGGTTTATCTGTGGTTGCCCCTTGTCACCACAAACATAACATTCACATTTGTATTTTTTCATGTGGAATCATGGAATTGTTCAGGTTGGAAGCAATCTCTAGGGATTATCTGGTCCCACTCCCTCTTCAAAGCACTATCAGTATCTTCTTCCAGACCCGGAGAGTTCATCATTACCTTCCTCAAATTCATTCCTAGCAGCTCTAAAACTTTATTGCTGTCACTTTTCCCCAGCATGTAGCAGTGATGGATGTCTGTGTGTGGCATAATTGCTGTGTGCTGTTCCTCACCTTAGTCTGATTTGTGTCTGCTCTTTAAACCTGGACCCCTTCTCGTGGTCTGGAAGTGAAAACCCTCGTTGTTGTTGTATATTCTCACCTGAAATGTGTTCTTCTCTGGAGGAGAAGGGCACCTGAGGAGTAGACATGGATCTGCAGCTGCTTGCACCACAGTGAATAAATCTATTTCCCTTTGTGATTCATGTGTCTGAAGAGAAATCCCTAAGGGATGATGCAGGTCTTGGCCTTTCTTTAAGAACCTTGCTTCTTCCACCTTACCTAGTGCTCCATAAACCCACCACTGCTTTGGGAACCTTTCTTACTATTACTCCCTCAACATAAGACATGACAAATAAGCAGCAGAGAGCTCTTTTCTGGGGAAAATGTGCTTTGAAATGGGTCTAACTTTATGATTCTCAGTAAGAATAAAAACTGGTGGTTTTTTTTAACACATATGCTATACATTACTGTGAGGGCAGGGTCAAAGAAGTGTGCCTCGTGCTCAGGAGGTGATGAGGGTTGGGAATGTTCTTTCTGAGGAATCCACTCCACCTTAGATCAGCTCCTGAAATGATCTTTGCCCTCCTCGTGGAGCACGGTGACTAAATTGAGTTTTACAAACGATTTACAAACACTTTCTGAGGTTCTCTGGCTTTTGTAGAGGTCTGCTTAGTAATTTCTGTGAGAGTCACAGAGCAGGAACTAGTGGATTTAAGGATGAGTGACATTCTCATCCTTAAATGTGTCATTCCTGTGCCTGTCTTCAGGACAGCAAATCTCACCTATATTTGTTCATTGACTGACTAACGAAGACCCTAAAAATCTCCAGTGTTCTATTATTTTCCATTCACTAGAACTTTCTTCTGTGCTGAGGCTGGTGTTCAGCTCCATGCTTCACCCATGAAGCACTTCACCTTGCCCTGGCTTGTGTGAAAGACAGCTCTTTGTCATTGCAGATTGTTGTCATCTAAATAGTGCATCTAAGAGGTACTAAAGAAAAACTCCTCATATGGTGAACCAAAACAATAGATGCCAGATGAGAGTGAGGTTTCCCCGTCAGGTTTTGGTGGAATCACTCCAGAAATGCTCAAAACATTTCAGTAAATTACCTTTTGCTCCTATCATTTGTTTTAACAAATGTCTCATCATCTCCATAAGCCCATGTAAACTCCCACTCGAATGCTACAGATATGCCCCAGCTGAGAAACCATCTTCTGTGTTCCCTGTGTGGATAGAGGATCATCTGTGCTGCTAACCAGGCTCTGGCAGGTTTTCAGACTGCTCCAAGTTTAGATTTTGAGCATCAATGAGGTAAGGCTGTAGCTAGCCTTTGGTTAGTTGTGCTACAAGCTCACTCAGGAATGGCAGGGCGTGGTGGAGGGGAGGGAGCTGGTGTTCAGAAGTGGCTTCTCAGGGATTGATGGATGTGGCTTGGAGCTGCTCCAGGATGTCTTTTGCAGGTTAGGAAATGGGTAGATTGAATTAAACCTCAGGCCTGGACATTCTTGCAGTGAGTGAATGCTGTGAGGTGGAGCAATGCCATAAATGTCAGTGGATGTGTGGGATGGCTGCAGTTTGCTGGCACGTGTGAAGTGTTCAGTGCAGCAAAGCCAACGGGACTGGTCTCTTTGGGTATGAAACAGGCTTTGAAACACCTATTACACTTTTTTTTTGTCCACTTCAGGTGTTTAACCAGTTCAGTGGCCATCCTTCTTCCTGCACAGGGTGTCAGAGGACCAAAAAGCACGTGATCCTTAATGAGGAACCATTTTTTTATTAGCCAAGCTCAGGGTGATCAGTGCTCAGTGAGAATGAATCACAATTTGCCATGATGTAGATGGTGTCATGTTGACTTTTGCCATTCTTTACAGAGAATTGTTGTAGAGCAAGAGTTTTGGTCAGGGGAAAAAAATGAACACTTTCTAATGCCCAAGGACAGAAAGATGTGGGTGCTGTAATGTCAGTAATGAAGATCATAACACTTTGGTCTTTAATTCCAGGTGATGTCTGGACTACAGATAACCTTTCAAAGTGATACAGACAACGAGTCCATTCATCTATTTCCTTGCAAAGCAGTTGTGATCTTCCTGATAACTTTACTGAAGTCCTCAAAGTGACACATCCATGATATGTCACAGGAGACACTGCCAGTGTAGAATCATAGGCTGGGTTGGGTTGGAAAGGACATTTAAAGGTCATCTGATCCCTTCCCCTGCCTTGTCAAGGTTAGCACTCAGCCTGGTGCCACGTGAAGGCTTGCTGAGGGTGCTCTCAGTCCCAGTGGCTGTCACTGGTGCAGACATTAAGCTCCACTGGTGTCAGCAGAGGCACCTGGGGGCCATCACCTGCACCAGATCTCCATCTGGACATCATTGGCCACTCTCTTCTGCATGGCACCAGCCAAACAATTCGTTACCCACCAAAAACTCCAGCCATCACACCTCTCCCATTCAAAAACAAGGATGTTGTGCTGAGGGACTTCTGAGATTCGATACAGTGAGCCATAAAATACCATGAGCTTTAATAAAACAAATCTTACTTTCATTATTGTGACATTTCTTGGTGTGTTTAGAGCAGAGGAAAAAACTCAAACGGCATCAAATCTCATGTTGAGTGCCCTGTTCTAGGCATGGGTGGGCCGTGACTAAGGCAGTTCAATTCCTGCCCTCTTGAATAATCAGCCTTTGTCATCATGATAGCAGGAATCTCTGCTGCCACTTCATCCAAGATGAAGTCTGTAATTTATTTTCATTTAGATGTTGACTTCCAGAGGTGAGTTTCCGTTCTGTTGTTTCTGCCTTGCCCCCCTACTCCACCCCTCCCTGGGAAATCTCTACTAAGGACTCATCTATAGGACTGTGGAGATGTCCAGCAGGATCTGAAACCCTTACTACCCAGATTTCTGAACAGCACAGTGCTGGGGAAAGCTCATTTCTGCTGGTGCTGTCACTTTGCAGTGGAGGTTTAAAAATAACAGTGAACTGATAACAGGAATGTATACATTTTTTATTTCCTCCCCTGTGAGGTCTGTTTCCTTACATTCTGAATCAAATTAGTTTCTATTGATATTGTTGCCTTTATTTGTGTGAGGCACTTTGCTGCACAAACCACCAGCAATTATTTGACGTTTGCTTTGATCATAAATCTTGTTAGGCAGTTTAACTGCAATGTGTATTCAAATGGGGTTTGCTTTAAAAGAGAACTAAAGATTTCCAGGCACTTAACAAACTGCTATGAAGCCAGTCATGTTTGAGACCTAGCAGCTGATTTCCCTGTTCTAAATAAATATGATCTTTCGTGTTTGCAGGCAAAGACAGGAATTTATTTGCTGATAAATTTAAGATAATCCTATGTCATAGAGCACTGGCTGGCTAAAGGGTTTGATAATGGGATATTGAGCTTTTCATCCCTAGATTATTTAACATTTCTCCTTTAGCAGAGTAATTGCAGAGAGTTGGCCTTGCAGACTGTTTGACAACCTCAGTAACCCAGTGCCTGCCTTGCTCGAGAGAGGAGATTTTCCTCCAAAAATTACCTCTTGGTATTTTACTGCAGCATTTTTTTCACAGGATTTCCAAATGCATGTTTTGTTCTTTTTTTCTGATGAAATGCTTGAGTTCAGGAGGTGAGTGGCAATGAGGAAATGTGAGGGGAATCCAAGACTACTAAAATGAATGATGTGAAGTTCAGAAATTGCTGTTTGCTCTCTGCAGTGGGTGCTCCACTGTACAGGTGCTGAGTAACTGTTGGGTGACAATTTCAGTCCCATTTTTTCCAGCAGTCTGTAACTGTGGTGGGACACACAGGTTTCTTCACAAGAAATCAGTTTGCAGAGTCCTGAGTTCTCTAGCTAGTGACTTTGGAGCCAGTTTCAGTTGTGTGAAATGATTGAACACATTTATTTTCTCAGAAATGAATCAAGACTTCTGAGGGACAATCTCAACAGATGTCCCTAAATGACACCAAAGAAATGAGTATGAAAACCATGTCTTACTGCAGGGAAGGGATCATCAGTCCAGTCAGCTCTTCTTTGAACTCTGGTTTTTATTCTCAAAAGAAATAGAGCTGCTGCTGTGAGTAGAGTCTAGAGTGTTGTGGTGCCCAATTTTCAGCCAGATTTTGTGAGTAACTCGCAGGGTATCTAAAGACAAGCCTGTTTCTGTTCCTCCAGGTAACCTCTTTATTTGCACAATACAGGTGTGATGACAAGGCTCCCCAGACTTACACTCCACAAGTGTAAAAGTAGATGGAACGCTGAGCAAGGGGGGGAAAAGAAAAGCAAGAAACCAGCTAAAGGGCCCAGGGCTACCTGCAGGATTCTGAAGGGCAGTTTTAATGCTGTGTCTGGAAAGTTCAGCAGCCAGAGGCATAACACATGGGTTGAGAAATTCTTTTGAAAATTCAATTCCTGTAATGCCAGAAAGATAATCTTTGGAAAATGTGGCTTGATGTAGCCCAACCCCGAAGGAAAAACAGCATCATGGTACCATAACAAGATTTGCTGAAAGCTCCTTGTAGATCACTTGTTTTGGCTGACCCCAAGAAAACACCCCAAGTGTGTTTCATATGAAGATATGCTCACTTTTTTTTCATTTTTCCTTACACAACAATAGCAACTTTTCAAAGTATTCCCCACCTTTTTGTTGTCATTCTCACAAGCAAGAAATAGAGTGAGGTATAAATACTGTAAATCAGACAGCACAGCTCTAAGTGGAAATCAACTTTCAGAAAAGCTAAAAGCAATGAAAGGAAGAGTGTCAATTTGCTCATCTATCAGATTTATTTCCCCTTGAATATAAATTTTTTAATGCTTAGGATTCTGTTCTAGGACACCAAAAAAGGGCTTGATTGACCTCATTTGCTTTAGTAAACTGGACAGCTTTCTGATCAAGATGCAAAAATACATTGGAAGCAGATTAAGATTTTTTAGAGTCCGGGAGAAAGGAATTTGCTGCATGTAATTTCCATATGGTAAGGAAAAGGGATGTTGTTTGTGGAAACCTCTACCCCCTCCATTGATTGGATTCTGCTCTCATTTGTGTACCAGGGGACTTGAAATGCTGAAGTCAGTTAAATCACAGTGGTGTCAATCACTGGAGAATCAGCCCCTCTGGGGGAAAACAGATTTAGAGAAAAGGGAGAAAAAAACAAACCACCAAACCCATTGGTTCCTTCTGATCAGGCAGTACAGCTGTGGCAAAGTCTGCTGTTTGTTGTTTTATTTACACCTTTCAGAGAGGAGAGTGTGTAATGGTGTGTGGCTGCAGCAGCAGTGCAACACAGCACTGCACTTCACAATTGGACGTGCCAAGCAGAGCATCCTCTCCACAACGTTTTCAAGATGGTAATCACTTCTGTTGCTGGAATTTCATTCATGGAAATAGTGAAGAAGGCCAAATACCATTTATTTGTCTAATCCCCCCTCAGGTTAGTGAATTAATTGGAAGAATAAAGAACGTTAAGTACGCTCCGGGTCCCACCTTGGTCAGCACGTCTGCGTGGGTAATGCAAGTCATTGCCTCAGCAGTGCTGGGAACAGTCATTGGCTGGGGCATAATTAATTTTTGACTCTCAGAGGATGATCTTTTTCCTTAGCAAGGTTCTGTAATTATAAGTTAACTGGTTATCTGTTGTGCTCGGGGCAGTTAAAAGCACAATAGAGTTTATTTCCCTTTCCCATATTTATGTGTGAAGGCCAAGGGAAATTTTTGGACCTCTCGTTCAAAAATCCATAAATCCATACTTTGTTTTCATATATGATGTACTGTTTAGCTCCATATACACGATTAAAATTCTCCAAATAAAAGCAGGCAAGCCATCTAAAATATAACAAAATTAATGCCTGACTTGTCTGTATTTATTTTAGCCTCACAGACAATAAATTTACCAGTTTGAAGTGCTGTAAGAGGAATGGTATTTTGGACTGAGCTGAGGCTCAGCAGTGTTCTGGATGGAGTGTGTAGCCTCGTTGGACCTGATCCCACAGTGTCCATGGCATGGCATCCTTGTCCCTGCTCCTTGCTGTACCCACAGCCTCTGTGACATCGTTGCTGGCCTTCAGAGGAGCTAAACCCCATGAAGGTGAAATGTTTTTTCATGTGAAGGCAGTATCATAAGCAATGAGTTTAACAGATGCTGGGGGGTGAAGTCAGGGAGCTTAAGGAATTAGGTTTTTTTCCAAGATATAAAGCAACAAAGGGATACAAGAAATGTCTTCCTTTTTATTATTATTTTCAATTATTTTATTTTATTTTATTTTATTTTATTTTATTTTATTTTATTTTATTTTCAATTATTTT
>WYEA01010088.1:90083-106699 GCA_033558465.1 Alcedo atthis
AAATATTATATATCATATATAAAAATCTCCAAACAGCCCAGTATGCAGGCAAACATGTTTATATGCAAATCAGCTCTATTAAAAATGCTGTGAACTGTCTCCAAGAGCCTATAACAAATGAAGCAGTTCTGCCTCAGCAGGTATCACTCAGTTAAATATTCCAGTGCTTTTTGTATTGTGACTGAAGTGAATTATGGAGAATTGTTGAGGGTGAGAAATGACCTTTAAGCCCATTAAGTACATTAGAGGATGATTGTTGCACAGCCTTCCAGGATAGTAACTAATTGCTTCCAAAGCAGCCCTAGCACTTCTGCATGCTTTTTTTTTTTTTATTAATCTTGTCATTTTACAAGTTACTTATCCATTGATTGAAACTTTTGTTCCCTTTTTCAATTAACATTCAGGTTTTTTTCATGTTCCAAGTTTCTGCTTTAGTCCCATCATCCACAGTATGATTAAAGATGATGCATTATCAACATGAACTTATCATACATAATTTAACATTCAAGGCAGTTTAATTCCTTTTTAGATGTCTATTCCACCTCTTCCTTTCTGTTAGATACTACGAATACATGAATTTTCAGTTTGGCTTCTTTTCTCTCTAAAAAACAAATAACAAACTTTAGTCTATCACCTTTTTCCTTTCAATGCTTCATTATCAGCACTGGCAATGAAAAAAAAGGAACAGAAATCAGCTTTAAAAAGATTTACATATGGTTGGAAAAAAGTCAGCGTGCATATGACAGGCATTTTACTTTGAAAGGAATGGTTTGTTTCCTCATTTTTCCACGAATTTTTAACTAAAAAACCCAATAAACTAGAAATTCAGGTCTTTCAAATTCAGAGATTTTGTAGTAACAGCAGGTGAAGGAGCAGAGTATTTTGGGTGAGCTGGAGGAGGAGGGGAGAGTGCAAACTGTGAGTAGTTGGTGAGCTCTGATGGTGCCACGAAGCACCTTTCAGGACCCTCTAGGGGAAGGGCAAGTCCAAGTTCATGTGTCAGGGCTGCTGGAAAATACAGTGGCAGCCCCAGCCTGATCCAGCAGCATTTGTGTGGAAGGAGGGAGCAGCCTTTCTCCCCTCTCCTCTCCTCTCCTGCCTGCTGCAACGTGACTGGCACCAGAATCCCTCTCCTACAGCAACTATTCCCATCTTCTGCCTGTATCCACGGAAAAAAACCTGTGGGTGCTGTTTGAGCAGGAAAGCATTGCTTAGCATAAATGAATTTATAATTCCTCCTTGCCTGTGCTTGGTGAAACACGACAGGAGGTGGCTCTGAAGCAGCTTACAAAAGCTAATTCAGAAAGTCACTGGTGTAGCACACTATTAACTCAATTCCAGGTGGAAAAACAAATGAATAGATATTGAAAATAGATATAGATTTCAACAGATATTGAAAACTCACATCTGCTTTGCTCTCAAATGCTCTCCTGGACATTGTGAGTTAAATCAGGATGATGAGTGGTGTTTGTTTTGGTCCTGAACAGCAGTTTTTACATTACAGTGTCTAACTTTTGTAACTGGACTCAGTCTAATTTCAATCTTTATTGTTGTCAGTTCAGAGTGTTTACCAAGGTGATGGTTTGGTAACTATTAAGCTTTGTAAGAGGGCTTTCTTATTTTCTTAAGTATTGCAGTGAAGATGGACAAATGTCCTAGAAAATCCTAGTTTGGACACCATGAGTTATAAGAAGCTGAAGTGCCTTTGGTTATATTTTATTTTGGGGAAAATAGCCCATCTTGTTTAACTTTGTTACTAGGTGTTTTCCACAAGGGCACATCATTCTTCAAAAGCAAGCAAGCCTTGTAATTTCCTGAGGTGCCAGCTTCCACATCTACCTGCCCACTAAAACAATATTTCATCGTAAAAAATAGACTCATATCCTCCCAAACCAACTTCCAATTAGTCAAAAAGAGGATCCCATCTCCTCGTTGAAGTGAGAGTAGTGCAGACAGTTTTCTGCTGCAGCATCTGCCATTAGTCCTCCTTGTGTCCTCACCTCCTGAAATGAAAACATGTCTTTATCATATCTTCTAGATATATGCTTGGGCATAGGAAGTGTGAGTGCTTAAAAAGCATGATTTGTATTAAAATTATATTCCTTGCCATAAGACTGTGATGAGAAATAAAATAATCACCTAAAGAAATGCTGCAGAGGGGTGTTAAAGGAGGTCTTTACCATCATGCAGGGAACTTCAGCGAGATTAAAATAAGTTAGCAGTGTCTCAGAAGCCCTCCTGTGAATTCTGTTTCTATCAAATGCCACTTCTCGAGGTAGAGAAGCATTTTCCAGTCTCTCTGAACATCCCTTTTCTAGTTGCCAGTATTAAATTGCCCAGGCTGGCCTTGTTTTTGCATCCTCATTAAATTGTTTTGTAACCTCTTCATGTCCTCGGCTATTGGCTTTAAAAATCCTCCCGCTTTTGTCATCTGTAGGATTTGATGCACTCCGTAGCAAATCAATTTCTAAATCACTAATATAAATGTTAAATAGAAAATAGCTCCAGGCAACCCCATCTGTCATATTCTGCCAGGAGGATCCTTTATCATTTATTACGATCCTTCAGGGGCCCGCTCACTACCCATTAGTCATCCATTTTCCCTGACCACTCTTCATATCTCCCTCATGACTTTCCTTGCTAGTTTCTTATGATCTATGTTTGAGAACGTGCTGCTAATATATATGCAAATCCACTTCACACTGTTAACCTGTTAACCATATCAGATAAAGTTCACATTCATCTCTGTGCTGTGTTTCCTGTGCCCTGCTGACACCAGCTAACAACTCCCTGCCTTCAAACACCTCGCTATATTCTGTAAGAGTTCAGACAATATTGGATGTTGGCAACACCTTTGTGTGTGATAAGGTGGGTTTCTGCTGAGGAGGAGGAGGGAAGATATATTGCCCAGGAGAGATTTTCTTCAGAATATGCTAGCTCAGGACTCGAGGGACAGCTGAGCAGCAACTGGCTGGAGGTGATGTGGCCTGGAAGAGGGAAGGGACTGGCTGAACACACAACCCCTCCCTGTCCCAAGCTGCTAAGACATGATTTTTCTGCAGTGTGTACAATTTATCCCCACTTCCTCTTCCTACATATACTACCTCTTTCTGCTGCTATAACATATGCTTATTTCGAGTTCAGTACAGCTGTTATTTTAAGAAGAAAAGCTGTTTAACTGGGTAATTAAACAGAATATTGTTTCTACCACTTGCAGAAGCTTTTTTAATATTTGGGGGAAATGAAGGCAAGTCACAAAAATGAGTAATCTCCAGCCAAAGTGGTGCATGCTTTAGTAAGGAAAGCTAGATGATTTTTCAAGGAATTAAATATCTTAGAATGCTAGAATGTTTAGGGCTGGAAGGGGCCTCCACAGGGCATCTAGTGCAGCCCCCTGCAGGGAGCAGGGACACCCTCAACTGCTCAGAGCCTTGGCCAACCTCAAGCACAATCAGTGCAGTAAGGCTGGGAGTTCTGGCACATTGGCTAAGCAGTCAGCTTCCTATTCTATTGACCCAAAACACACCAAAAAAGCAACCCTATAATTGGTTAGAAGAGAACCCTATAAGAGAACCTCAGGAATTTCACTGAGAAGTTCAAAGACACTCAGCTAGGATGGGAGGAGACATAAGGGCTGGCTAGCAGCCCTGCCAAAAGGACCTGAAACACCCCTTTGCAGGCTCCCAAGTGAATATTAGCCAAGAACAATACTATTTTCAGTATTATAATGTATGAAACCCTGAGTTATTCTGAAAACGACCATGGATGAAACAATCAGTATTGAATACAAGATGAAGATCCCACCAGATCAAAAAGCACCATTCACCAGTGATCAAATGTCACTGCATTTGTATTCATACTGCATAACTCAACACGAGGCATGCTGTTGTGAGGATGAAATCACTGGGAGCTTGTCAGGCTTCAATTGGCTTCAAACATCCTCCTGGGAAGGACAGGTTACTATACTCCTGAATTTATAACATTGCAATCAACAATAGTGTGACAACTATTGTTGTAACATCACCTCTGGGGAGAAAAAAATGTAAACATATCTCAATCATGCTGTTTAAATGTAAAAGGAGAGTAAGGATGTGAAATACTGAAATATGTCTCTGACTATGGCATAATGGGTGATTGATGAGTGATATTAGTCTAAGGCTCCAACTCAGATGAAGAAAAAAATATAATTTCCAAGTGATACTGTACTAGGTGAATAATGAAGTCAGAGTGCTTGATATTTTTAGGGAGATTGACCATTCTAGCCTTGGCAATCAAATTTGCTTTCTTTGTGGGACTGTCAGCAGGGAGAGAAGAAGAAAATGAGAAGTTTCACTTCAGGTTTCTGCTCTGCCTCCACTGTCATTCCACAGATTGGCTTCCAAAGCAGTTGCCAAGCTCAGACAGAAACTCAAGGCATGTTAAGTTCAAATAATTTTAAGACCACAAGCCCCAGGTATAGTTAGATCAGTGTAATGTACACTGGTAGTACAGTTGGCTAATAATCCTCCTTCTACGCAAGGATTTTCCTCCTTTAGGGTGTTTTGGATCCAATGAAAAATGGAGCTGTGTTGCCTCCTACTGGCTTTGTATCTCTTATCTGCTGTGCCTCAGGAAGGTTGCCCTGAGATATTGGAAATACTAGTGCTGATGTAATGGAGGCAAAGGCCTCCTCAGGTAAGATCTCTGATAGGAAGACTAGGAGCTATTTAAATGTAAAAGGAACTGGAAGAGATGAAAGTGGTGACTCACAAATACATGTCCAACATGTGTGCATTTTAGCTCACAATTCCACTTACTGAATGGCTAAGGGTGTTTTTTTCACAAGTTATTTCATTTAATGTTCTAACAAAAGAAAATATGTTTTTTTACACTGATACTACTCTAACACACAGAAAAGTCCTCTGCTTCAAATGTTGATCTGATTCAAAGCTAAAAAAAGCACGATCACAAGAATCATTCCTTTTTCTGGCAGTACTTTTCTTCCACTGGCTGTAAATTGTTCCAGACGTGTTTTTAAACTGCTCTGGGGATGAAGAGCCTGATAAGCCACTACATCTGTAGTAAGAATTTATGTCTCATACTACCACATATATCTAGCTTTCTCATGCAATCTAGAGAGGAGACTAAAAATCAATAGGTTCAAATGTTTAATAAAATATATCTATTATTATTTAGCAAAAAATCCATGTTGGCTCTCTCGTTAAAATTAGAACTTTTCATAAAAGCATTGTTCTAATAATGGTAACAGCAGTGTTCTGACAGGTACTGGTTGTTATTGGAGCTCCCCATTTGGCCACTGTGTTAGGTAGGACCAGCTCTGACTAGGTATTGCACAATTATTCAGTTTTCTTGGCACAATTGCTGATTTGGGATTATTAGGCGTTTTCCTGGCCTGTGCATTGTCAGCCCAGCAGTGGTAACCAACCAGGCTGTTCTGGAATATAAACACTCTTTAAAGGTCCAGCTGCTCCTCCCATTTCAAATTCTCTCCTCAAAGACAGTTCTCATTCAGATGGATTTACTTAACACAGGTCAGCATGCAATCATTCCATTTAACCTTGTGCTTTTGTTCCCTGACTTAAACAAAAGAAAGCATTGTGGGCTACTCTTTATTTGCACAGATAACTGTGTGGCATGAAGTAGAAGCTATAAAGCAACCATAGAGATAGGTTTGTCTATCCTTGTCTGAGCTGGGAAGATGAAAGAAAAAACTACTATTTCCTACTCTATCTTTTCAAACTAATCCAAACTCTGGTGGAAAAAATAAACAGTAATATGAAATTCACAAGTGCTAGGCAGAAACTAAGTTTCTAGCCCATGTAGGAAAAGGACAAAGCCCACATCAGTATAAAATGCCTGTAGAAATTAGTACTGAACTTTATCCAAAGTTCCTCTTAGGCTCTAGTTCCAGCTTTTGTGAAGAGATAACTTTCATTATAGGTAATATTTCTTTAGGAACATGATAAAAGGCAGATCAAAGAGTCTAGGCAAACAAAGGTGAAGTGACTCCTAGACTAACATTAGCTCATTTGTCTCAAACAAAAATGGTATTTTTGTTATGGAATTCTCCCCACCCCCTTTTTTTTTTTTTTTTTCTTGGAAAATGAACAAAAGTTATTATCTTTTTTTCAGCTGAGATTTTGTCACTCTAAGTACTTTTGTCACCTCAGGCCTCTTTTAGCCTACAAGGTCAACTCAATTGATAAGGTATTCTAAACAGAAGTTACTTCAAATAAACTTTTTACAGCACCTGTTAAAATGGTTACTTGATTTTAACAGCAGATTCTGGGCACTCTGTCAACAAAAATAAGTTATACCACTACTAAACACAGCCCCGAAAATGACTCCAGTTTCTTGTAGTCTGGATTTCATTTGACATAGAGCAAACATGATGTTGCAAATTGGTAAAGTTTCTGGATGGCTGTTGTCTAGAGTGGATTGTGTTAAGAAGTGGATTGTATTACCCCACGCACATGGTGTCAATAACTTCACAGAATGAGCATTGTCCTTTACATGTTTTCTATAATATTATTTGGAACTATGTAGTGTGGTCCTCATACCACCAGTATAAATAAGATGTTTAAGTTATTGATGCCGTTTGTTTCTAATTCTTTTTACAAAACCCTTATAGTTCTGTACTTTAGAAAAAAAAAAAAAAAAAAAGAAAAAATCGTGGAAAAGTATTACTGACATATTTGAGAACACATGGTTTTGGAAGCATTACTTTAATCCCCAGGAAGTTTAATAAAAATGGATTTCTCTACCTCAAGTAGATGTCTGAAAAAAGACCTTCTCATAAATATTGGATATAGGAAATGCCCTTACAGTAATGACTGCCAAACCTCTGTCTTAAGTAATAAAAAACTTTATTAAGTTCACCTTTGGTTAATTATGTTATTCTCCCCCTAATTTTTTACTAAATGCCAGCCACTAATAGCATAATCACGTGTGCCCCACCTTACTTGTAAAAATATCTCCATTTTTCCCTGTGGAATGCCACCAGAATCTCACCAGCTGTGTGACACCGTGCCCTGTAGATGCTGCTTTTACAGTTTCAGGTAAAGTAACTGATCCTCCAAAGTCCTACCCACTCCATTCGCTTTTGTTCTCTGCAGTGAATTCCACTGAGGTGGCTGGAATGTGAATGCACAGGATCTTTGGGGGGTCAGATATATGCCCAGTAATGATGCTCAGAGAATGAAATGAGGCCAGTAGGCCTGGCTTGCTGGCAAAGTTAAGCTGCCCATTATCCAGGCACACCTGGTAAATATCCAAACACCAAATGCTTAATGCACTACTGTGTTACTCCAGGTTTATGTCAGGGAAACCCTATATGACTAAGCAGGGGCCTAAGCAGGGGTCTTCATAGGCCCAAGGGGCTAAGGGTCAAATTCCAATCCTCTGGAGTCCCTTCCTTCTCAAACAGAATTCCTCAAACGTACTTAGTGATTTATTCCCTACTTTAGTATTCAGCCACCTTTGAAGTCATCCCAAACACCTAAAAGGAATTCAGATCTCGTTTACTCAAAAGGGAAATGAAGATTAAGTTTCCAGGCTAGCACTCAGCTGGTCTTTAAGGGGGGCTGAGGAAGCAGGAGAGGGAGCAGCTCTTCCTTCCTGAAGGTCAGTCCTGCCCCATTCTTCAACACAAGGATTTCGACAGCTGCCTTGACTGGTTTTGGCTTGGGAACCCTTTGTGAACAGAAATGTTTAGTGACTGCCACATCCAGATGTCGTAAAATGTGAGATTTAGAAGATCAGGGGTTTAGTTTGGTTTTGCTTTTGTTTTTGTGGGGTTTTTCTCCCAGTTTTTGTGTGCCGTCCTAATGCTGCTCTTCTTTCAGGCTCCCAGTTGCCACGTGCCCACCCCCTCAGACTTACCTAGCTATAACAATGCCATGATACTGAACTTCTTAAACACATTGCAGACCATCTGATACCAGCAAATTCCTGAATGCTGTACAGATATTTTCATTTTTAGAAATCGGGACTGTCCCCTAGAGCTCTTACTCCCTTTCATACCTAGTGATTTTTTTTAGGACAGGTCAAACCTCTGTGTTTTCTAGTAAATAAATCACCTTGTTTTATGATATTAACTGCATCAACTGCACAGTGACTTGTAGCTTTTTTTCTTCTTATTTTGATGTCCAGATATTCCTCGTTCTCTCTTTTGTCAATTCCTATTACAGACAGCATTATTCTGTAGTGTTAAGTCACAGTCTGCCAACGTGCAGTAAAATGTCACTGCCTGCAGTGGCTGTTACATGGAGCCTTTCCCAAGGCTACAGATCTGGCAAGCTTAACTAATGTAAATCTTGCTGCAATTAACAGAAGTCAGGTTTGCTGGTCTGAGCTCACAATGTTATGTTTTATTGCCCTGTGAGCAGCATTTCTAGGCTGTCCTCAAGTATATTCCTCCAAAGTGTGTGTGCATTTCCCTGACACCTACCCTCACCCCAGATTTTGTATGGTCCCCTAATGAAACGGAATCTGGGAAGAGATTTAGGATGGAGTTTGCCTAGCTAACGTACAAAAGCCATTTGACAGCTGGGGCTCCATGGGGAAGGATGTAGGCAGGAAAAAAAACCACTGTCTGGTTCATAATTAATGTTTTTGAAATCCTCACAAGCCTAGGTACTTACTGACAAGCCCAGCAACCAATGTATCTTATTATGAAAATGTTTTCTACTCACCCTCCCCCCCAGTACCTGCTTTTAAGTATCCATCAGTGATATTGCAGATCATCAGTGGCAGTTAGTCTTATCAGGTCACAGCAGATTAAGACGTATTTTGCAATATAAATTATTATTTAAACGTTATTAAGCAGCATTAGCTCTATGGTAACAAGCAATGGCACATTCTGTACAAACAGATAAGCCTGCTCTTCCTACGCCTGTAGCTGGGGTGCTGTGCTGAGGTTGTTCTCAGAGGGAGAAGGATATGATTACTGAGATAAAACAAAATCACACATTACAGTCATTATGGGGAAGAGGGAGGGACAATGTTAAATGCATTTAAACTGCAGGAGGTTAAAACAGTGTGTGCCAAAAATCTCTGAACGTGTCAGGATTAATAACAGCTGGAAGCTTGAGCAGAGCTGACTCTCCATCCCTAATGCACAGTTCAGTATTTAAGGTGCCAGGATGCTGAGCTTATCTCTGATTTATCAAGCTTTTTCTTTCTATTCCATGATATTTCTATTTATCTTTTTATTCTGTGATGCTTTCTATTCCAACACCCCTCCCATGTAACGGGTATCAGGGATGAGAAAGAATGTACACAAATGCTAAACAAGAAATTGATTTCTTACCTCTGGTGTAGCCAAGGAGCAATGTTTCAATACACTGGATTATGGCTTCACACTCTTTAGGAATAACTAAGGGGTAGACATTAAGAAGAAATTAAAGGAATCCTAATCCAGGGTCACACTCTCAATGAAATATGTGAGAGCAGGACAACTCAGAGAAACACATGGCTTGCAAATAAAAATGGCAGTGCTTTTGAACCAAGCCTCCTGCAAGGAGATCAGAAAGCAAGTCCCTCAGATCCACGAGGTGTAAAACCAGAGGGAAGTGGCATGTGAGAGACACTGACTGATTGCATTTCAAGCTGCATTTGAAGTGAGCATCTCCAACACTAAAATGCATGCAGCTCCTGCTGCAAACAGTCAGTTCTGCCCATCTGCATGATGCCTTCTTTTCCTCTCCTGACAGCCAGTAGGGCCACTTCTTTGGTGGTGTTTATACACCTCTTACAGAGGTAACCCAGCCCGTTCTAAGCATTTAAAACCCTTCAGTGTTATGTTAATAAGCAAAGTTTTACTAGAAATGCTTGCTTGGGTTATGAACTCTAAAAGAATGAACTAAAAGGAAAGCCTCCATAGCTGGTTTGCATTAATAACTTAATGGATGTATGCTAGAAGAGGATGAAACCTCCCATTTTCTTTCTGGCAGGTTTCTTAGATCTTCTCTGCATCAATTGCACTACCAGTGGAAGTTGATGTGCTGACTGCTTACACTACCAGTGTCCTGCCCAGAGGTAAGAAGCAGATTTATTAGTTTCTGACAATATAATACTGATTTCTCTAATTAATAGTGTTTTCTGTGTAAAAACGCAGATTATTTTATTATTATTCTACAAGAGAAAGACTGAGTCACAGCTTGATAAAGACATCTTGCCCTAAGATTAGGCAGAGGGTCTGCAGCAGATTAAAAAGCACCCTAATGTCTGACCCAGTCCACGGTCCCTGGAGAGACCTAAATTGGCACCATGCTGGAGTCAGCCTTACCCAGAACCTAAGCCCACAACTGAGTAATGAGAAAATGAAACCTCTGAATTCCACCCCACCACATGCACTAATAAATGCCATAAAACCAGCAGCGATGGCAAATGCAGTCCAGGGGTTTGCAGTTGAAATGTTATGTTTTGTTTTACGAGGAAGGACACAGACTTGTCTGCTAATTGTACGTGGGCCAGGCAGTCATCAGCCTTTAATTTGTATGACATGGTGATGCAAGACTTTCTGCCTTTCCTGCAGCTAATCAGTCATGTGAGATGTAACGTGGGCTATATATGGTTACCCTAGCGAGAATAAATCCTGTAAATTATTTTGGAATAAAACCAGTAAAAGAATGATGAGATTTTTCCCACAAGAGTAGCCAGATACTTAAGGGCTTTCCTTCAAGCCAAATTACACAGTGTAATGAAGCACAGCTCTCAGCCAGAGCCAACACAAAATCAGTCACAAAACTAGGGCCGAAACTGTGACTAATTAACATCTGGATGGAGGGCAGCTGATCAGACAGGTTTGCCACCAGGATGTCTCTGCCTCAGTGGGGACTGAGTGGCCAGAGGAGACTGGATCTCAGACTGGGGATGCTTTTCAGCTAAGGAAAAAAGCCATCCCACTGCAATGAGTGTTTTGGGTTGGCTGTCCCTGCGAGCTCCACTCAGGAGGGGAAAGAGGGAAAAGATGAAAGATTCACTAGCATATGCTCTCACTGCATCATTTCTAGCCAGGTCAAGGGAAAAAAAATCTTGCTTCCTACCTTGATAAACCATTAGTAATAGGTCAGGAGTCAGCTGCTTCCCTTAGCAGCAGCAGGAGCTTAAATGTCAATGATTAAATGTTTCCATGGAGATCCCCCGAGCTCGCTAATGTGGGCACATTATTTACACCCACAGTGTGCCAGGGAAATGGGGATGACAGTGCGTTTTGCTGCAGCTCTGAAGCAAGCTGTGCAGCTGGACTCTGAAACAGCATCTCAGAGCACAAAGCCAGATTTCAGGGATGTGAAAAGCCCCGAGTTTGGGAAGCATCTCTGGCTGGAAAGAAGCATGCAGCGTTTTCAGTGTTGCCTTCTGGATGGATGACTCCAGTGCAGGGGGGTTTCTCCCAGATGCTCAGTACTACAAATTAATTCTTGCAGGAGGCTGCAGTAGGTAGTACATCAACTGTGTGACCTGCACAGGCTGTGCACAGTTTAGTTGTTAATTTATTTCATCTGGGGAAAGAGCAGATAAATTCACTCTCGGACGAGGTGGGGAATGTCTTATTTGTTCCAAATTGGTTCAGCCTGATTCAAGATGATTATCTCATAGGGGAGTCACTCCAGAGTGACTTTCTCCATCAGTATTAATTACTGAAGACTGAAAATTATTGGTGCTACTTCAATGAACACTTCATCTGCATATCAATGTACCAATTCTCACTCTTCTCCACAATGATGCAAATCACCAAGTTGTGATGACACGGATGCATGTGGATTCTGATGTCATTGACACAACATTTGGATAGTATATTTACTTTCTATGGTGATATGGAATTAATAAATATTTAGGCAAAACAGAAGGAAGTGCCACAGGCCTTGTTAGATCACCTTTGATCTAACAGCTTACGGGTGGATGCCAAAATATTTTGTTAGGTAGTCAAATTATTTGATGGATGGTATCCTGAATGTCACAGTATAATCTACTAGAACACACAACTGTGTATTTTAAAGCAGTATGGGCATATTTACTGGTAACCAGTAATAAACTATACACTTTTTCTGTTAAAGAAAGCTTAATTTTGAAATCAACCTTGCACACATTGTTGTGCAGATAAAGTAAGTTAAACTGTTGTGCAGTTAAAGTAAGTTCTGCTCAAGCCCTAGAGGGAGCAAAGGGTTTTCTTGGGGAGAAAATAGGGATTTCTAGCTAGGTGTAGGTAGGCTCAGAGAATGGAGCTGCATCTCTGGAAGCTGACAGATCTGTGTGTACCTTGAGTGCTGGATCCTCAGCAAGGCTCCACTGTGCTGAGAGTTTTCCTGGCCTTAAGGAAGAGGCTGAATCCAGAGCTGGCTCTTTGCTGAACAGCTGGGTTGTAGCCATGCTTTTGCAACACTATTCCTGGAATTGCCATTTTGCACGATGGCTTTTCTGGGAACATAACACAGCACTCCTAACTCTGATTTAGTGTACACTTTAAATTAAACCCTTCCTTGGAAACGTGGCTGATGCAAAGAAGGTTTTTGCATCACCCTGTGTATCTAATCTGTTAAATCTATTTGTTTATCATTTTGGAAAAGAGAAACATTTCTTGTGAGGACAGATTTCTGGATACAGTAAGGACTGCATGGTGAAATTAATACAAAAACAGACTTTGATTTTTTTTTTCTGATCTTACTTCAAAAATGCTATGCTATGAACAAATGCAAGACAGAAAAAACCATAATTAGATTCACAGTGGACTTGAGGATTCTTCTATTATCAGTAATGCTAATGAACTTAGCAGCTACAGAGTAGATTTTCAGTGTGGGCATCCTTTACAATGCCAAACTAGAAAAAGATCTGGATTATTAAACACTGGAAAAATAAAAAAGCTTGCAATGGGTATCTGATATTTTAAATAGGAAAATGAGCTGTTGCTTCTTGGTCACTAGGCTAGGAAAAAGAGTAAGCCACCCCAGTTCCATGGCTGTAAATGAAGGTAGCTCTCTCAGCCTAGAAGGTCATTGTCTACAAATATACAGGGGATATTGGTAGCTCTTATTAATCACCACATGAAGCTGAAATCTCCATGGGGAGATGTCTGCCTCCACGGGTGAGAATACAGTGAATGTGAGACACAAAGCTGTCACTGAACTCTTGTTCAGCCCGTTGAAGAATCCATAGTGTTCTTTCCTCAACTGTTGCTCTTCAGAGAGCCTTGGACCTTTTCACCTCAGCTGAGTGTGACCCAGCTGCCAGGCAGCTCACGTGCACTGGGTGATGGGATCTGCAGAGAACCAGAGGTGGAGCAGGGAAATGCTGAAGCTAACTGCAGTCAGCTCACTTTGGAGTGTTCTGACTGGAGGTCAGTCGTGCCCTATAAGCAGAGACCACACAGGGGCTCTGTTCAGAATGAGTTTGTGTCCAGCTGGGTAATTAGCTGTGGCTAATGAGCAGTGCTGCTTGATGTACTCTGATGTACCTGGCAGATGCATCCCATCCTCAGAATCAGGAATGCTTAACATGAGGAGGTGTGGAAAGGGCATCTCCACAGCTCCCCTGCTTGTCCCCCCTGCCCCTGTGCTCAAGCTCAAACCTTTTCTTCTAGTCATGACCACCAGGGGAGTGAAGGGCACATCTTAGCTAACCTGGGGAAAGCTTAAACACAAAGCATTCAGTGCAGAAAGAAAGAGAGATGTGGCTGAGAAAGTTGAGGCTTAACAGGGAAACCTTTGGAAGTCTCTTTGCCTGGAGAACACCCCTCAGACAAATGGTCCAACTACCAAGCAACGAGATTTCCTGGAGCTGATAAGTAATTTTTTACTAAGATTTCAGGATTGATACTATTATTTTGACTACCTCACTTTAAAATGATAAATCTATATAATAAAGAGTCAGAGAAGAATCTCTGATACTTATTTTAAACCTAGACATCCACAGAGAAAAAGGCTGCCATATATTCCTTGCAAAAGAACACTTTTTTTTTTTCTTTTTTTAAGAACATAGAAGAATATTATGTAGACATCTGTATTTTTTTTCTTCTACAAAGTAAAAATAGAACAGAAAGAAAATACCTTGCACCATGACTCGGGCTTTGATGTCTTTTTTGTTTATTTATGTTTTTCCACATTGATGCTCATTTTTTCTGCAGGTACCACGTACCCTTTTAGAGACCCATAGGAATTGCTCCAAATCTTCAGTGTAATATTTGATATATTTTGCTTTGTATTGTACTTCTGCCAATATGGCAGGTTTCATTGCTGTGCCATGTTGTATCCTGAGCTGAAGGAGGAAAAACCTTCTTTCTTTAGATCTCAGATGTGGAAAGAAGGAGTGTGACTATTGATCTGTGTGAGGAGGTGCATGAAAATCTAACACTTCAAATAAACCCACAACTTACCAAATGAACACTGAATTTCAACCAGTTTTCAGACAAAGAAAATCATTAGTATATCCCGTTCAATAATCTGACTGCAGTGGTAGCTAGTACTTAATAGCACAGAGAGGGGATTCTTTCCCACCATCTTCTCTTAACTATATCCTTCCTTCCTCTCACACAAAGATAGTTTAGTTTAGATAAAGCTTTTTTTTTTTTTTCTGTAATACTTGGCTTTGATCAATGAGGCAGCAGATTTTATCTGAGCCTCGGAAGGAAATAAGATGATGTTACGTTTAAACATTTACAGAACTTAATATAGTAGTTACAGGATTTTTACAAATACATGCACTCTGAGAAAAATCTTCAAGTCTTTGTTACCGCTGCCTAACACATTAATGAATTTTCAGTCTGTGGAAATAAGGAGCAAAATAGTATTAGCTCTGTGATTTAAAGTATTCCCTTTGATCTGAATCCATGTTGGCACTTCATTGCTGCATTCAAATAAAATCTGTCCTCACTTCTTGCTGGAGAAATGTGAAATAAACCAGGGGTAAGTAACACTCCCTTTTGTCTGCAGCGTGCTTTTCAGAGTAGCTGGAATAGCACATGACACAAAATGATTAATAAATATGCAACTTCAGTTCTTAATACAGTAACAATTCAGGACCTTTCCTGTTTAATCCTTCACATTTACAGAAGGATCTGGGCAGGTGATGTACCTGGGGCTTTTCTGTAGTGGAATAAATAGCTTCCCCATGCTCCCCTTTTCCTCATGCCCACTTGTGCTTGCTCTGACAGAGCTGTGCTGACTTTCAGAGCATCATGAGCCAGGACAAGTCCCTGGGGCTAGACTGTGTCTTTGGAATTTCTCAGTGACACAAGACAAGACAGCAAAGGTCTGAAGCCACCAGTGTGTGATGCCCCATAGAAATAATGTGTAGTAACTATTAAGAATGCTGCTGTAGAGTGAGAAGTGGAATTTTTTTCTTAGTGCTGTGAAACATGCATCCTCTGGCTCTGGGTTCTTTGGGGTTGGACCATATGGATGTGTGCAGAGAGATGCAGGTTTCTGGCTGGAAGCTACAAAGTCATGTCTCAGTGATGCTGTGCCTGAATAAACTAGGGTGTTTAACTTGCAGCAAGGAAATTGGATTTCTCACACAACCTAAAATTGTCAAAATCAGTCTTTTTTTGCACAAAAATATACTCTTTCATACTGCTTTTGGCTTGGTGGCAAAATTTAATGTTGTTTAAACAATTTGGACCTCTGCATCTGAATAATCACTGTGCCACTTACCTGACATTTGGTTCCTTTTACTTCAGGAATGTCTTTTGCTTGCTTTGAGTCTTTTCTTTCCTTTTCCTTCTGAAAAAACAAACCCAACCATTATTAAGAATCAAGCTCCTGAAGCACCTAGAGAAGGCTCCTACTATTGGAAACACCTGGACCATTAGTGGATGCAGCTGCCATTCTGTGCCCTGAAGCCACCAAAATTCCCCCTCTCTCAGTCAGGGACTGGAGAATTTGACACGTCCAAAATGCTGTTGGCATTTAAAAAAATAGATTTTTGTACCTATTAATAGAAATTTTCTTGTGCCAGCATCCTTAAATTCCTGTATTCACTGTTAGATTAGCTGAAGGATATGAAGAAGTTAAAGCCTAGATAGTTTGCTTGGTAGTCTACTCATAATTAATATTATCCTAATTGTGTTTTGTCTGTATAATTTCAATTCGTATGGGTTTAATTTAGTTTTAGGTTTGTTTTTTTTTTCTTTTCCACAATGCTCTGTAGTCTGGTCCAGTCACTGATGTCCCCCTGTCTATTTGGCATGCCATTTCTTATTTGCATGCTGCTTTGTCTTTGCATCTGCTGCATGGCTGGGCTTTCCAAATCTCCTTTTTTTTTTTTTTGCCATTTTGCAATTAATTAATATCATCCATGCACAGCCTCATTTTCTCAGTTCCTGCTTGTTTCCTTGGTATTTTGCAATATGATTGCTTTGATATGTCTTTAAAGTTTTAGCATAATTATCTCTTTTATCACAGTTATGGTTAGTAGCTCGGGATACTTCATTACAAAGCTAGATTTACCAGAAATGATATAGGGGATGCAGAGAGGTTTCTACCACTACAGGTTGGGCACTGAGACAGAGCTGTATCTGTCCTGGTTATTTCATTAGATTTTATATCTATATTAAGACAGAAATATATCTCTTATATATATATATATTTTTTTTTTTCTTTTCATATATATATATATATTCA
>WYEA01010089.1:0-21473 GCA_033558465.1 Alcedo atthis
TGCAAGTTGGAGCACAAGAGGTTTAGGGTCAACACAAGAAAGAACTTTTTCACAGTGAGGGTGACAGAGCTCTGGAATAACATTCTGTGAATCTGTGATTCTGTGACTGACAGAATATTTGTATACTTTATTATACCTTTTTAATGTGAGAAAATGAACCAAGTATGGTACACATTACAGTGCTTTCATTCTGTGTACAAAAATCAATGTACACAGGGTGCAAGTCAGATAAGAGGGTTTGAATCCAAGAAGCAACTTCATTTATCAAAGAATGGAGAAAAATAAATAATAAAAATGTGAATTTACAAACCCATTTTATTTGTTCCAGCTCTTTGATAGTAACTTTCAGATCTCCCCTATATTGAAATACTGCAACTGTTCAATGGAGTACTAGATGATTATAGTATCTAAAAGGTTATGTATAAAAAGGTCTTTTGGGGAAAAAAAATATTTCTAAATTGTGCTTGGAAAAAGTTATACCTACCTTAGAAATAATTTTAGACCGTGTTTGGTTGATGGCGATTAGAGCCAGCTGGACTCACAGCACAATGTATTGGGTTACAGAATAGAATACTGTATTACAACAGAAAGCTTCCCCCACTGACAGTGGACTGTGGGGCTGTGAACTTACTATCACAAAGCATGAATTGTGAACCCAATCTAAAATGTGGGATCATATTAGAATGGCAGGGGTGTTTAAAGCAGTGAATGGAGAGATCATCCCAGATTTTCTGGATTTGCCTAAGAAGAGTAGAGGGAGCAAGCCTAGAGTGTTCATCAATACTGCCAAAAAAGCACAGCACCGTAGAGGACACTGTTAAATTCAGCAACCTGGTAGTGGGTTATTATGGTTTTGTACTCTTTACAGCCAAAAGTTAAACTGTAATAAGATGAAAGCCTGATCTTGTGCATAATGCTAGCTCCATAATGTCTGGCTATGGTCCCACGTTGTTAGAGACCAATAAAATGGATTAGAACTCAGACAGTTAACAGAGAAGCAACTCAATAACTTGTGTTTACAAACTCTTTGAAGAAAACTATAACCTCTGAGAAAAAGACCAAAATATTCATCTTTAATGTTCTGTTTCCATTTTAGAAGCACATTGAAAACAACCATAAGAATTTATTTTGTCTAAATGATGGCACATACTTTACATTTCAGTGCAAAGTTGAGAAAAAGCAGAGAATGAAGACATTTATATACAAAATAGTAATATAGTTCCTATATCAAATAAATCCTTCCATTAGCATTTTGTGCCATAGTGTAGCATAGATTAATAGTAGGTAGACTATGTCTTCTCCCCTTTCCATTTATCTGCAGAGGCAGGTTCTATGCTTTTCAATATATTTTTAATAATATTACAGAATCACAGAATGGTAGGGGGTGGAAAGGACCAACAGTGGGTTCTTTTCTGTTACAAAAAATTGATTGTGTCAGACATTTTTGGTGCAATCTGGCAGTTAAAGCCTTGTTTCCTAGAATAGATTAGGAGCTCTCAAATATTTCACAAAATTGATTCTCCTTGTCTACAAAAAAGGGTCAGGCTAAGTTCCACTGCAGCTTTTTTTTTTTTTTTTCTTTTTAAATCAAGTTTGTCCTTACAGATTTCTCTGGTGATGCAACATAATCTTGAATTAAGAAAGAATTGAAATGTGCTTTCTGAACTCCTGTGCATATAGCCATACATCAAAGAGAATTTGAGAGAGGAAAGTAGCATGAGTAGGAGTTCATGGTCCCAGTAGCACTAAAAAACAATAGTTCAGAAATTATATCTCAGGCACCAAATCAATGTGCTTAGGTGCCTTTTTTTTTTTTTTTTTTTTTTTTTTTTTGGTTGTTTTAATGACTGTGCAGTTTTTGTATTAATTTACAAATTTGAAATCTTAGTAATTTTATTTTCACAAAGATATGTCACTCCAGTCTTCCTTAGCTGTTGTAGTTCTCATTTCTAAGTTTGTCTGCAATCAATCATTCCCATGTTCTACCCTCAAAATGCTGGTCTTCCATGCTTCACTCCTACCTTCTGCAGTGTAATATTTCAAGCACTGAGGAGGATAGAAGAGCAGAAAGATTTGGGTTTCTGCCTTGTGTTCTTTCTCTTGTCCTTTTCTTAATCTTCTGAAAAAAAAAAAAAAGGCAAAGAAACGAGCCTCCTGTTGCAGCTCAGAGCTGCTGTCCTCTTTCAGATGGTAAGCAAAGCAGGAAGTGAGTCAAAGGGGTTTTCTTTCAAGATGGGACTGAAATCTTTGAGATACCTGGAATTTTTCTTGTCATCGGCATACTGGCTCCAGTCTTGGACCAAATTTTCTGCTCAACCTTCTCCCTATAGGAAGGGGAGTTGGCTACTTAGCTAAAGAGAGCTCTCTGAAGCACATGCAGAAGGGAACACTTTCATGACTTTCCTGAGGCTGAGGGTTCAAAATCAAATGAAAGACTGCCAGCCTAAAAGAACAGCAGCCAAGATAATTCTGAGTCTTTCATGAGTCTTTCAAATTCCATGAAAAAAGGGAACTTCCATCAAAAAGCCATAGATCAGGCAGAGCTTTGGATGGTAATTCTCTTCTTCCCTTGTTTCCAAACAGCTTGAACAGTGACAATTTGATCACAGTTATGTCTTAATTGTCTTGAATTGCAATGGCAGTTCTGCTCAGTTAGAAGTTTAACAAAAAAAAGGTTTCTCAAAAGGGTTTCTCTAGCATCCAGTTCTCATCATTTTCTCCATGTGTAGTTTAACCTCTGCAGCCCTTTGATGACCAGACAGTTTGGCACGGACAGATTTTTAATAAAGAATCTCAAAGCACTTGAGATTCTAGATGAAGAAACACCTTGTATATAATCTTGATACAGAGACATAAAAGATTGTTTACCCACCTATTGAAGACTCATTTACAGGTGGACAACCATGCTAAAATAAAATACATGGATATTTATAAATACATTATTTATACTATATAAATACATTATTACTTTTCCCTTCCTTTTCCAAGCATTGCTTGGGTTATGCATGTAGTTTATATTTGGTCCAGCTGCAGTTAACAAATGCTAGAGTAAAATTTTTTTTTCAAGTGGCTGTAACCAGTGTTGGTCATGAACAAAACCCCTATATATATGCTGTTTTAACTAACTTCATCAAAAGAGGCACGCATTGTTAACTTTGTCATCTGTCTTGTTTACTACCAAACCTAGTCATTTTTCAGCAGGACACTTTTTCCTGACTACTATTGGAAATGGAGGGGCTACTTAATGGCTCCAGAAACATTCCTGCTCTGATTTTGCATCTAGCAGTCATAGGGGAGGTCACCTTTCTGCAAATCTGGCTAGTTCCTGGTGATATTGGTTCAAGGGCTTTGCTGCAAGTCCTTATGGCAGTTTCTGGATGGTTACAAGGTGGTCCTCATTATTTCAGAAACAAAAGATGTAGTTCCCCCAGTAGCACTATGATTTGTTCAAAGACAAAGCTGCTCTAAGACAATTACCAGGTTCATTTCAGAAGGAATTGTGTCCATCTATACAAAGTAATGCAGCATTATTGGGAGTGTTTTTGGATGTTAAATCAAATGTGGAATCTGCAAAACTCTGATTTTTAACTCTAAGTTTTGAGAATTTTTTCCCTGTTGTTGGCTACTGGTTAACAGAGATTAATTTTCACAAATGAATTTTGAGAACACAGGGGATGACATCTCATTATTTTTAAAGTAGTAGTAGCAATATAAGATGGCCTGTTCATTGTTCTTAATGTCTGGCTTCAAAAAGCAGTCTTTCTGTGTGAGTGCTATACAAAACTGTTGGAGCTTCACCACCAGGTTCATTCTGAATGGTTCTGCTCATCTTCAAGGCTTGTAAATTTATACTTTGAATTCAGATCAACATTTTTATGTGGCCAGACACTGCCCAACAAAGTGATATAACACTTGCCTTTATATACACTATATTGACTTCAGATTGTTTATTTTCAAACAGCTCCATGTAACATACAAAGATTGCTAGAAGTTGAAAACTAAATCTAACTCCTCAGCATCCAAGAACCAGGACTGACCACTCATTGCCTGTGCAGGACAGCTATTTCTTGATAGATACAGCTTAGACAAAGTCTTACGCTGAGATAGCTAGCAATCCCTCAGAAATCAGGTCCCCCATGAGGTATCCTCTCTCATCAAGACTTAAAATCACCCAACCTAAAAGGAGTTTTCCATCATAAGGGTGCAATTTGCCATTTTAATTCCCCACTTGTCACATCTAATGGTACGTCACCATTGGAGAATATATCTTCTGTGCATCTGGGCTGTACACCATTCCTTAGGAAGTTTGTATCTACGCAAACTGCTAAATATTACAGTCCTCTCAGTAAAGTAGAAACAATTCTTATATCTTATCTATTGGGGATTTTAAAAGATTTTGCTTCTAAACTCCTAGGTTTGTTGCTCCAGCTCCTTCTCCTCACCACATTAGCCCCCAGATAATTTCAGTTCCCCATCACATAATGGAAAGACGGACGCCACAACCTCACCACCTTCAACAGCCTGCCGGAATGCCTCTAAAGACATCCAATCCAGCAGCAAACCCTTCTTTTCAACCAAATAGCCTCCATATCCAAGGTAAGAAGAACAATCATTATCACTTCTTTTAACTGCTGCTTGACTTCAAATTAAGTACTTCAAGGGCTAGTGTTTGTTTTTTAAGGCAGTTTGGGTTTTTTTTGGTGAGAAATTCTGGGAAGTAGCATTCAGGACCCTGTGTTCAGGCTTTCTTAAAATTCTCAGCTTGGCCAATTTTTATTCATCTTACTATGGAGTCATGGGTTTTTCAGACCAATTCTCAGAGATGTTGTTAAAACAGAACTGCAAATAATTCTGTGATGACCTCTGCTTTTAATTTTCTAATATTTCTGTTCTGCCTGATTTTACGCATAAAGCACTACCAGGTTTTCAAATGGTGTAATATTTTTCTCTCTTGCACTTATGGCATTATGGAGACTTCTTTTAGTAGCATACATGACTTTTACATAACACTTGTACTGTAAACAGCTTTTACAAGACTTCTCTCTCCTTCTTTATAGAATCATAGAATGTTTGGGGCTGGAAGGGACCTCCAAAGGTCATCTAGTCGAGCCCCCCTGCAGTGAGCAGGGATACCCTCAACTAGACAAGGCTTCTCAGAGCCTTGTCCAACCACACCTTGAATGTTGCATTGTTTTGAAGTTTTTTCCTATCTGATGTCGTGTCAGAATGGTAGCTACCTTAACATTTTGTAAGCACTGACAATGATCAGGGCTCATTGACAGGGTTTTAAACTAGATATGAAGGGGGAAGGGGAAATAAGTGTGCCTATTGTCATTTTAGATAATCAGAGGTTCTACCCCACTTCAAAGCTGAAAACTTTATACTTGACTCCATCTCTGAAGTGTTTATACACCAATGCACGCAGCATGGGGAAAAAACAAGGAGGAGTTAGAAATCCATGTGCAGTCACGGGGTTATGACCTGGTGGCAATTATAGAGACATGATGGGACAGCTCACATGACTGGAATGTGGTCATGGATGGCTGTGTCCTTTTCAGGAAAGATAGGTCATCAAGGTGAGGTAGTGGAGTTGCTCTTTATGTGAGGGAACAACTGGAATGTTTTCAGTTCTGTTCAGGGGTGGATGAGGAGCGAGTTGAGAGCTTGAAGGTGTGAATTAAGGGACAGGCTGGCATGGATGATACAGCTGTGGGTGTCTATTACAGACCACCTGATAGGGATCAGGAAGTTGACCAGGCCTTCTACAGGCAGCTAACAGCAGCCTTGCAATCACAGACCCTGGTTCTCATGGGAGTTTTTAACTATCCAGATATTTGCTGAAAGGACTATTCAGCCAGTCAGCCACAGTCCAGGAGGTTCTTCCAGTGCACTGATGATAACTTCTTGTTGCAAATGGTGGAGAAGCCAATCAGAAGGGGAGTGATGCTTCATCTTAACCTCACCAACAAGGAGGGTTTGGTTGAAGCAGTGAAGGTTGAGGGCAGCCCTGTCCTTAGTGATCGTAAGATGGTGGAATTCAAGATCTTGTCTGGCAGGAACAGGCTATCAAGCAGGACTACAACCCTGGATTTCAGGAGGGCAAATTTGTCCTTTTCAAGCAATTACTGGGTGAAATCTCATGTGACAGGGTACAGGAAGGCAGAGGGGCCCAGGATAGTTGGTTAACACTTAAGGACCACTTTTTCCAATCTCAAGATCAGTACATCTTAGTAAGCAGGAAATTGAGAAAGGGAGCCAAGAGAGCTGCATGGTTAAGTAAGGAACTGCTGAGCAAACTTAAGAAGAGAGTCTACAGATCATGGAAGGAGGGACTGGCCACCTGGGAGGAGTACAGGACTGTTGTCAGAGGATGTAGGGAGGTAACTAGGAAGGCTAAGGTAACATTGGAACTCAATATGGCAAGGTAGGTCAAGGATAACAAAAAGGTCTTCTTCAAATATATTGCAGGAAAATCTAAGGTTAGAGGCAATGTAGGCCCTTAGCTGAATGAGGCAGTTGCCCTGGTGACAGAGGGCACAAAGAAGGCAGAGTTACTGAATGCCTTCTTTGTCTCTTTCTATACTGCTGGAGACTGTCCTCAGAATTCCCTGACACCTGAGGCACCAGAGAATACCATGACAAAGGAGTCTTCCCTGGTTGATGAGGACTAGGTTAAAGAACAGCTGAGTAATCTGGACATCCATAAGTCCATGGGTCCTGAAGGCATGCACCCATGGGTGCTGAGGGAACTGACACAGGTCATGGCACAGGACATCTTCTCTTTAGGATAAGCCAGAGAGATGCTACTGTGTTCCATCTTCTCATCCTACAGTCCAAAGATTAGAAAGCACAAAAGACTTTGGTCATTAAAGTAAATATAAGAAGGGCATTAGACACTCTCATTTGGGTGAACATTGCATATGGACTGAAGTCCCATTCTACATCCAAATTTAAGAGCTTGATACTATCGTCTCAATGGATAAAAATTGATAACTTCAAGGGCTTTGGCCTTAAGCCCATAGATTACTATGTCCCATGTAAGCCTTACAGTGTTTGCCTCCCTGTCCTAGGAAAATCTATGTTGAAAATTCGCATTACTGACAGGAATTATATACACATCGACAACAACACAAAGTTAAGACTGGTAGGAAGAGTATGTGGGCTGAAGTCTAATTCTGTATTTTTCTTAGTAAGGAAAGATATATTATATTGCAATATAATAGCCACATTTGGGTATTAAATGTTATTTCAAAGACTAAGTAACCTATTGTTGCTATAAGAGGTATTTTGTCAGAACGTACTCCCAACTTAAGCACATCTATCCTATTCCCATGTGCCACACTGAGAGCTTTGTTCATCCTTCTCAAGAGAAAATGTTTCAAGAGTTCATGGTCACATTTCCCTGGTAGCAACAAAAAAATTGCCATCTTCTCCTTCTTCTTCTCTTGCTTCTACCTCCTACAGCACCTGCCTTTTCATCATTTAAAGTGCTTTAACTACAGTCATTTCAGCTCAGTCCACTACCAAACAGTGATAACATTTTTGTCTCTGTGGAGCCTTAAACTTGTCAACTCCATTTAAACTGGCTGTACTGAGGAAGAAAGAGTTTCATTCCATCAAAGATTTTGAAGAAAAAAAAATTAAACATATCCCCTTACTGAAATTCTGAGCATCTTAAAACTCATGGAGATCTCAGAGCACTATCCTTTAGAAAGAAATTATGTAGGAGGTGCAAGACTGATAAGCCTTTTCTATCTAATAGGTACATGTATTGTGAAACTGCTCTTTCTTGGAAGATCATTGTCTACAGTTCAGATTTCATTATTTGTTCTGAGTGATTTTCAGCATCAGATCATGCAGAGGGCTTTTTATTGCCTTGGTTAATATTACATAATACACTAAATATTCCCTTTCCTTCCTTTTGTGAAATGCACTATTTCCCTTGCTGCACAGGACATTTGGAAGTGATGTTCGATGACTCACTGAGCTGTGGAAGTGAAGCTCTTTTCCTTTCACTGGACTGTAATTCGTCTTTTACTGGATTACCATTAGGAGTAAATCTGACTGGAGACTGGAGTGAGGACTTCCCAGCTTTATGTCATTGTACATCATTTTACTATGTGTCTGTAAACATAACAGAAGACAGCACAGGTCCTGGAAGTCTGAAACAAATTGGACCAGGACCTGTATTGTACCGTTTGGTCTTCTCAGACAAGAACACTAAGGGAATCTCAGCACAGGTACATGAAGATGCAGGCATCTACAACACACAGGCAGCTGCAAGAGTAAGGTATTGATCTGAAACAAGTCAGAAAGGATGCATGAGGTAGGAAAGAACATTAATAGAATTCACTTATTCACAGTGAGCAAGTTTCTCGTGTTTATAGTGTAGGCTGAGGAAAAGCTCCTTTGGACATGGACATAACTGTCTTGATTTTGGATTCTTCTGATACTATAAACAGTTTGGCACTATAAATTTGACTGTCCTTTGCAAGTGTGCTAGTGACTCATGTAATACGTGTTTGTGAGTTCAGCTGATAACCAGTGCTGACCGAATAATGGAAGAAATAAAAACATAATGAAAAATATGCAGTAAAAAAACAAGCCATTGTTAGCTGTTATGAGATATGAGTGTATCTATACAGATAGTTCTACTAGAATAGTTATCTTCTAATTAGAAATAATCAGATTTAAATAAATAGAAACAGTTCTAGGTTATTTCCATGTCAGTCTGGCAGTACAATATGTGACTCATGTGTGTCTTACTCTTTCTTTTCCTTTCTCAGATGGTAACAAATGATTCCTTGATGTCTGTGTAGTTCTCTTTGCAGAGGAACACTTTGGAAGTAGTAAAGACCACAGACATCTGGAATTTTTACTACCATAGCAGTAAAGACTATTCACCCATTATGTATATTTCTCAACAGCAGTTGTAACGATTTATTAAGAAAATATTCTCTTTGTGATGCCAGGCAGAGAGCTGACTAAGGAATACAATGTCCATGAGAAACTTCTTACCTTTTGGAAATTACAACTGTGACAGTAATTCTTTAAAAACATATACTGAAATGTTTGCCACATTGGTTCAATGGGATCAGGAGTCTGTCACAAGCTTATGTGAACCATGAGTTAGTTCTGCTGTGAGTTTGAGATGTGATGTGTACCTGGGATTTTCAGATATGCAGCATCTCTCAGGATGAGGCTCTTTATGTGATAAAGAACAAGAGTTTCTTGCTTTTCAAATAGATTCTTGTAGTACGTAGCTATTTTTTCTTCTTTAAAAATATTTCACTTTCCCCAGAAAATAATACCATAAAAAAACTTATTTGTTCTGTATCTTGACATCATGGATCTTGGGTATAGGGTACTGATTCAAAGAAATACAACTAATGTAACTTTGTGTGCATGTGTGTTTTAAGTAGTTTAATAAGAGAACGACTGACACAATCCAGAGTTGCAGTCCTGGAACTGCAGTTGCTGGAGCTTCATTAGCCAGCCTGTTTGCCTTTTTAATTTTTCCAGTGCTGCATGAAAACACAGAAAACTGATGTTACAGGTAGTTGTCTAGCAGAAGGCCTCAGACAAGGAGTAACTATGGTCAGAGTCTAGGGCCTGAAGTTTCATGTTATCCTACATTCATCAGTAACATAGATTATCTTGGGTATGGCATCATGTGAATGAAATTAAGAGCTCCTGATAGCAGATTAGGAAATGTTGCTGTATCATGTTTGGGCTCCAGTTCAAAGACCTTTACAACTGTGATCGAATACACTGAGACACAGACAATGTCATTGAGAATCATAGTAAATAACTGAGGAGAATAGAACAATTTATGTTCTGTTTTGCTCTCTCCTGTTTATGGCTCTCCATTTTATAAGGAGGATATTTCTGACGATGAATCATGACATGTATCTAGAAAAGATTAATTATTTTTCTGTGCTCTCTTTGCATCTTAAAAATTTGTGGGTTTATCAGTTAATGAAAGTGCTTTGTGCACTTTCCTGTTTCTTTCTGCACTATGGTGTTTAATGTACCAATGTGTAAAAGCTTATAAGACTTCACTAGACAGTATTCTTTTGCTGAAGTAGGGAATGAGCAAGCACAGAGGATATGATTCACAATAGCTCAACACCAAGGCAAGAAATTTTTCTTTCAGACTTCAGCTAGAAATAGTGAAAGTTACTGTCAGATTGCTTGGCATCAAGTACAGGATCCTTTGAGAAAAGCACAGATAGAGAATAAGCAGAGAGCAATGTGGAAGGACATTTCAGCATGTGTCTTTAAGGGTCTTGCCAGCTGGTTCAGACTACGATACATTGAAATGGTTTTATCTGGTTATTTGTCTCATCCAAAAGTAAACTTAGCCAAGTAGTTGTGTTCAGATGTCATATAATGTCCAAGCTATTTAGTCATGTCCCTCTCAAATATCAATAGGTTGTGGTTCCATGTCAAATAAAAGCATCTTCTCTGTTTATAATCTGTTCTTTGAGATACCTCCTTGTTACTTGCTGAACCGTTAAATGGTACCCAAAGACATTTTGGCATATGCTGCTCACCCAAATATTCCATTACTACTAGAGAAGGAGATGAAAGTTTTACTCCTGTCTGCTCATTTGCTTACTATTTATCATTTGTTACTGCTCATGGACATCCATAGATCCCAAGCATGAAAACTGAATGTATGGCATATATATATCCTTTCCCTAACTACACAGTACAGTGTTAGGATTACTCATCCTAATCCCTGAACATTTATAAGGATGAACTTGAGCTGACTAGATTCAAATTCCCTTTTAATACTAAGTGCTCTTTGAAGTAAAATCTGTGAACATCTATAATAATTGAAAGTCACAAGGTTTCCTCTTTTTTTCATAATATCCAAAAGAAAACAAACAGATAACCAAGGAGAGGGAAATAATTTTAAATTCTTGAATTGTAAACCAGTATTTGCAGTACAGAGTTTATATATGGAAGATACATTAAAGATAATTTTCAATCTTTCTATTTTTCCTTTTTTTGTTTGTTTGTTTCTGATCTTCGTGTTTTAACAGTTGTTTCCTTTTATTGATATTTCTACATTAAAACCAAATTCAGCTGAATTTGTCATATGGGTGTTGGTTAACTAGACTAGCTAGAGGAAACAGCCCTGCATGTCAGCTTTTTGTATTAACAGCAGTGTCTCTGGAATAAAAAGGAGATATAGGAAAACCCTTAAGATGCTTTCTGAGGTAGGGACTCGTTTTGCTGATGGTGGCTTTTTAGTATCACTTACCACAACATAGACTACATAAGAGAATAGCACACCAGACCTTATGTAATAGGTGTTTGCTAATAAATTTTTTAGAGGCTCTATTATTTCTGGGCATATTTTTTGACAATCAAAGCCTACAATTTTTATGTAACACCTTTGATGAAATGTGTATCTTTTTCATTTTTCCTTTATGCGTGGAAAGAGAGTTGTGATGACAAGGAGCCACTGAAAAATTTTATTGTAATACTGAATTTATAATGGTTTCATTTCTGACATATATTCTAGGAATATATTGTAGAAAGCAGAAATAAACACATACCATGTTCTTTTACCTTTAAAGACCATCCTTCAGACTGAGCAAAATCTCCAAAGCTCAAAAGAAGAAAAGACACCTTGTATCCATGTGAAAAATCTTTGGACCAAGCTACTGCAGAACATCTGTCTGTTCCTCATAGATTCCATACAATGTACCTGTGTTATCAAGAAGTGTGGTTTTGGTTATGTAAATATATGTATTGGCATGGACTTCAATGGGAATTTGCTCAGTGCTTTTATGCTTATTTCAAATATCACTTAAGGAACAAAAAAAGAATTGAAGAACAAAACGCCTGGTGGGTACCTTTTATGTCATGTGACACAATGGTCTCAGTTCTCTTCCATGTGGACTCACTGCTACTGATGAGTGGGCACACTCTCACCCTGTACTTGTGAACAGCATGCCCTATAGATCATCAGCTAGGAGACCTTCTGTGTGTCATATGCATGGCCCCAGTATCAGCTGGCTGTCTTGGCATCAGTGACAGACCCTCAGATTTTATTCAGACCTTACTAGGGTAATCTTTATTTTTAATTAAACATTTTCATTGATTTCTTAGGCAACAGCCCAGTGTGAAATCTAGTTTAGAGAGCAGGACTGAAGTTTAAAGGGAGAAATTTCCTGGTAACTTTCAGCATCTAGCTAGTCAGTACCCCTCATAAATAATTCTGGAATCATGATGTCCATGAAACAGATGGCACTTAGTAAATTCGCAGATTACATTAAATTGGGGCAGACTGTTGATCTCCTGGAGGGCAGGGAGATGCTGTAGAGGGACCTGGACAGTCTGGGTCGATGGGCTGAAGCTAATGAGATGACGTTCAACATGACCAAGTGCCAGCTCCTACACTTTGGCCATAATAATCCCTGGCAGAGCTACAGACTGGGGGATGAGTGTCTGGAGAGAGGCCAGGTTGAGAGGCACGTGGAAATACTGGTTGACAACCAGCTGAACATGAGCCAGCAATGTGCCCAGGTGACATTGAAGGCCAATGGGATCTTTGCTTGTATCAGGAATAGTGTGGCCAGCAGGACTAGGGATGTTCTTCTCCCCCTGTATCTGGCACTGGTGAGGCCTCACCTCGAATACTGTGTGCTGTTCTGGGCCCTGCACCTCAAGAAGAACATTGAGGTGCTGGAGCAGGTTCAGAGGAGAGCAATAAGACTGGTGAAGGGACTGGAGGGAACGTCTTATGAGGAGAGGCTGAGGAAGCTGGGGCTGTTCAGCCTGAAGAGGAGGAGACTCAGGGGAGATGTCATCACACTCTACAAGGTAGTTGTAGGCAGGTGCAGCTGGACTCTTCTCCCAGGTAACCAGTGACAGAATGAGAGGGCATAGCTTGAAGCAGCACCAGGGGAGATTTAGGTTAGATAAAAGAACGCATTTCCTTACAGAAAGGGTCATTAGACACTGGAATGGCCTGCCCAGGGAGGTGGTGGAGTTGCCATCCCTAGTGGTGTTTAAGGAAAGATTGGATTTGGCACTTAGTGACATGTTCTAGATGGGTGTTGTGGTGTCAGATTTTAGGCTGGACCTGATGATCTCAAAGGTCTATTCCAAGCTCAACAATAATTCTGTGTAAAAGTTCTGTGTAATTCAGATTGTGTTTGAACTTAGTGCAACTGGAGGATATCTTAGGGAGCTATGTATTAGAGCTGCTTTATTGGTAGAAAATAATTGAAATCCTGGTGCTATTGCAGCTGAGGTTTTTATCATCATGTCCATGGTTCTACATGCTACCTCCTGTATCTCTGTCCAGGTCCTTTACTGACCGTTTTCTTGTCCTCATAGGTTTTTATGGGCAGCTTCAGACTTTCTGCCCTTCACATTATGCTGATACTCAGAAGAACATACAGTATGGTGTTTCTTGCGGTATGGTTCCTCCTTTGGAAGACTGCTTAGTTCCCACATCAGCGGGCCAGGCAGGGCTTGGCATTTTCCATCGAACTTTTTCATCTCGTTCTGATATTACAGGTAAATGACAGCTGAGGACTTTGTGGATGGCTGTGTACATTTTGTGGATTTTCCAAGTCAGATCTGCTTGAGCTGTGTATGTGACTGGGACCTGTCACAGACAGGTTTGACTCTTCATGAAGAGGAGTTGGTTTCCAGTCTTTGTAGTTTGGCTGGCATTGGGACCTAGTCACCAAGGGCCAAAGCAACATCTGGCCTATGTGCAGACTGTACACTGTTGAGAGATTCTCAAGGTTTTAATCTTGGGGGTCAGTCACTAGCTCATGTACAGTCCCTTGATACCTGTGTGATATTTCTGCAGCCTCTCCACTCTGCTGCAAGTATTGTATGATGGACCTTAGATTATTCAAACCACGGATTTTGCTTTATGTTGTTTGATTTTTATTAGTCTTTAGTTTAATTACATTTCCATGATAAGAACTGCCTGGTGCACACTTTTCTGTACACAATTAACTTAGTCTCTGCCTTGCTGCAAACTATGTTAAGGGGCTTACATGCTGCTCTGAGTGGGTGAAAGTTACCTCTGTGCAGAAGTTCAGCATAAGTCAGTGGGCCTGCTCTTAGCAGCATTAGCCTGATCTTAAGCATAATTGATGCTCAAGACTTCCATTGTCCTTTCACATAGAATGATTTCACTTAATAGTATGCTTTGAAATCTTTTTTACATCACAGTCCTTCAGTAATGCATTAATAAAACAATGCACCTGTTAAATTCAGACACCTCACAGTATGTAGATGTGTAATCCGAAAGATGGGAGATTTTCTGCAAGCAGTTTGTCTTGTGCTTAATACTGTAATTTGCAGAAGTCAGCCACTTCTTTGCAAAGGTCTGCTTTACAGCAAAAGAGTACTACTATATTGTGTAGCCTCTAATAATATATTGGGTATGATGAAGTTTAATTTTCAAATTATGACAATTTTAACATCCATTAAATGGGGAAGTGTTAGTTGTGATGAAATCTGCTGGACTAATCACTATTTTGTTCTGACAGAACTGTAGGCCCTCCTATGGTTAGCTTTAAGTTATGTAACTATAAATAATAATGTCTTCTTTATTTTGTTTGTCTATTTGGTTTGAAATAATTTTTGATTATTTGTGTAAGTATTAGGACATTTCCTATGATATAGTTATCACAGTTAATTAATTAATTTTGTATTTTTTCCAGTTTATGACTTTCCATCAGGGTCCACAGGTATCTTTGGTGATTCAGCTTGCAGCATGCCAGAGGATAGAAGTTTCCTACAAGTAAATGCAGTGGATCGTTGTTCTAGCCAGCTTTCTTCTGTCTACACTGAAGGTTAAAGTAATACAAATCTAGTTACAAGGATTTGATTGCATTTCATCTTGCCCTTCTGATATTTCTCTCCTAAGTTTTTCTCTCCATGAAACTGACATGTATGTATGGGGATATGGGTTGTATACATACACAATGGAGAGGAAAAAAGCAATCACCAAGCATTCATCATTCAATCAAGCAACTGAGAAGGAGTGTGTTTGGAGAAAGCAAGCTTTTCCAAAACCTTGGCCAGTTGTTTCTTTTCATCTGTGGCACAGCATATCTATGTTTTTTGTTCTTTGTTCCTTTTAATTTCTTAAAGGGAATTAACAGAATGAATAAGAAATCTTCTTGTTGTCTATGACTCTTTCAAGCTGAATGGGTGGGCTTACTGTAGAACACAGCTTTAGAAAATTCTAGAAAAAGAAGTAAAATATACTACAAACATTTCAAAGGCACACAGCTTTTTGCACAAGCTGTTCATGTGATGCTTCCAAAGTTAAACACACACCAGTGTCAAAAGGGACAGAAATTAGACATATATCCTGGCACTACTCATTGGAGGAACTGGTGAGGCTTCTTTTTTGGAGCCAAAAGTCATTGGTACTGGATTTCTCACAGGCCTTGGTTTAAGTGTCTTCTTTCCCACTGTATTTTCATCCTTACAATACAGTCATTGCTATTTTTTCAATATTTCTTCTGATCCAGTGCTTTATGCAGTGGATAAGAAAGGTTAAATACACGACATAAGAAAGTATGTGGACTTCGTCTTTATTTAGCACAGTTGCTAGATAAGAATAAGTATGTTTTAACTTTCTGATGATTTTAAATTACATTGTAGAGCTTTATTGCTGTATGTGCTATAGTACTCCACAGAAAGGCTTAAAATACCCCATAGAAAAGATTCTTTCTTAACTTCCCAGATTTTTTTTTAAAGCAATCTGTACTGATTCAATTAAATTTTTGTTACCCTAACATTTTTCATTTCCATAACACATTTTCACAAAAGAAGAGCTATTCTTAAATTTGCTCTATTCCCTCTGGTTATTTAGAAATGCAAACAGAACTGTTTTGGTGGTTTTGATTATTCTACTCAATGTCAGGCTCTGATCCCTGAATTCAGCCCAGGATGAATTGCCCTTTGTGAAAGGTAGAAGGGTATGAGTATTTTGCAGTGGATATGTGTTTAAGACTCAGCTTTTACGTTATTAATCCATGTTCATCCACATTGTGGACTTCTTACTGTGTAATATTCTCATGACCTGATTTATTAAGGACAAAAATCCACAATTCATTCTTACAGTATAGACCATAACTATGCTTCAGAAATCACTCATTTAGAAAGATTAATTTAAAAAAAATGTTTATACAAACATCTTTTTATCCTGAGAGGCTTTTAAGACTTCTTGAATTCAGTTTGGGTCAAATTGATAATTGAATTAGCCATTACATTGTACAGATTAATTTATGTCCATGTGTTTATAAACAATGGCAATCTTTTGAGGTTTTTGTGCATGAAGTATATTCTTATATACAGGCATACATCCTTATATATTTAACAGAGACATTTTCATCTTATAAATGCAAAGAATATATGAATAAACAATGCACATAAATGATTTGCAGTAAGAAGCATTATGGCTTAAATACAGATAATTCTGTATTAAATCCTTCCCTCTTCTATTCCCCACATCATGGGTGAATATGTCCCTCTGCTTCAGCGTACAGTAGTATGTCTAGTTGTTTCTACATATGATTTGCATTTCATTACATCACCTCAGGCTTCCCTGCGCAGCTGTCCATGCACAGGCAAAAAAAAGTTAGTCCTTTGGCACTAATGTATGATCTGGCATTGACAGTGAGTTTTGCTTTTCAGTAAAGCTTTACTCTTGTGCTATTTTAAGGCCCATTCTGTAGCCACTGCATATGTATAACTTGGCTCAACAGAAGTCATAAGACATGCTGAACACTTCAATTTCAAATGTGTAGGATTTTGTTTTGTCCCATTGAAGTCCGTAAGGGCAGGACCAAGTCCAATGTGTACATACCCGTGTATATGTACAGACATATATATATATACTTTAAGGTTCTTGTACCCACATGGTTGTCCAGAATTTGTCAGTTTCTGTATACAAAACTGAAATATTGCTGCTGACTTTGAGTCTGTGCCACCTTGATTTTTATAACTTCAAAAATACATTTTCTAGTATCTGAATGTGCAAGCTGTCCAGTAAGAGCCTGTGCATCATGAAAGATCCTGAACAAAGGGAAAGTGGGCATACAGAATTCAAAAATGGTATTTGTAATTTAGGGGTTCATCAGTTACATTTAAAAAAGGAAACTTCTGCAAGTTATTCATTCATGCTTTCATATATATATATGTAATAAATATATTTACAGCTTTCTATGAGCCTTAATCTTAAAAAGAAGGATATAGAGTAGAGTTAAATTTAGCATGTGAAAGTTGGCTACCAGTCAGTATAAGGTATGCCTTTGTTTACTTCTGTATCACAGACAAAGAGGATTCTTCATGATTATTTCATTATTCTCTTTGGAGTCACACTGACTTTAGGGGATCTGCTTATATTACTGAGGATAATTATACAAAAAAGAACTGTTTTGCCTTACGTATTTTGGATATTTAAATAAGGAATTGTGTTTGTTACATGTTGAAATGAAAAATGGTGCTTATGAAACTATATAGCATAATGCCAGTTACTGACTTACGTGCAAAAATATGTGCCTCACTGATTTTTGTGTTGTTATTCTACTTGCTGGATTGTCAAGTTTCTAAAGGGATTCATACCTAAAATATTAAATTGTTTTAGAGTATGGACATTAAAAAATATTCTAATGAAATTATTTACAATTATTCTTTTATACAGTTCTCTTATTGAGTCTACACTGGAGTTCAAAATAACAGTTTCAGAGCATGTGCGTACAGGTGTGAGTGTATGACAGTGCATGTATGCATGTGGATCTCCCTTTCTATATATATAGACCCATGTTTATATACACACATACACATAATCATTATGGTTTACTGATACTGGATTCTGAAATGTTGCAGTGTTAAGGCCATCTATCACACTGTATTTTATTTTTCATTTTTCTTTGAAGAGGTGTGAATGAGTACAAAAATGACATTTTAATTGCATGTTCCCTGTTTTCCCTATGTAATTTTATAGCAGTTGTTTTTAACAGCACTCCTTAATTATTTGTGAATTTTATTTTCTTTTTAAATATTTTCTACAGTGAGATAAAGCAAAAGACTGTAATTTAAAATCAGCTGAGTGGAGTTTTATTTAAGAAAAATATCCCTTTATTCTGCACAGAAAGTAGCATCTTGTGTAATATTTTTTATACAAAGCATTTGGTGAGAAGAGAAAGTGGGAATATGTTTGTCCTAAACCTTACAAAGTATTATACATATTTATATATTCTTACATATGCACATATAAGCTCCCTTTGCCATGCTGTGTATCTAGATTATATTTTCTCTAAAGTTGTATCTGTTGAATTGCATGAAAAATTATTTTTCAAAAGTTACACTTTTTTCTCTACTACTATGCACTTTTTTCCTTTTTAAACTTTAAGGTTTTTTTTTTACTTTTAAAATTATTTTTCTTTTTTACTCTACTATTATTTTCTGGTTTGTTGCAGATATTTTTCATATAATCATGTTATTTTTGTCCTGTTTCATAAAAGTCTTTTTATAAAATATGAAAATAAGTAAAATTGAAAGATATATGTGCATGGTACAAAAGAAAACTGGAAAATAAAAACCTTAATGACTGCAATAAGCAGAACCTCTTGTTGTGAGATGCCTTTAAAGAAGACTGCTCCAGCCATTGCCTGTCATCGTAAGACTACTAGCATTCATGTAGATAAGTATAACTAGAAACAGAAATAGGAAAAAATCTCCGAGATTTTGTCTACAGAATACTTGGGTTACAGTTTTTAGTCTGGATTTAATTATTGTTATAGTGAGGCTAGAGATTTTTAGAGATAAATTAATGCCTCAGCATGTGTTTGCACAGTGGGTGGAGACACAAATAAAAGAAGAACATTTAATTACATTTTTGTGCTGTGATAATTTTTCATGGCTCTTTGTTCATGTGGTTCTACTACAGAACATGTAAAGGGATTTTGATTTTTTTACCTGGTTATTGTTTCTAACATAATAAAGTAATAAAGTTATTTCATAGCATTTAATATAAGGTAAAGAGCATCACTTTTACTGGGAATTAGGCAAAATGCTAAAAAAAAGATAGAGAAGTTGATGCATGTTAATGTCCACATTGTCCAAAATACATGCCAAGAATCCAGCATGCTTAGGAAATAAGAGGTTACCTTTTGTCACACTCATAGAGTAGACTGGAAATGTAACAACAAAATCCAAATTAATAAATAAAGTGGAAAGAAATCCTGTTATGTATTCACAAAGCAACCTTTGGAAATAATGCTCCAAGCTAATATTACTATGAAATTATTAGCAAGGTTGTCTCTGAGTTGACCATTAACAGAACAAAAAAAAGTAAGCCCAAATTCACTGCCTGGTATACATGTTGAGTTTAGTAGAGTTTTAATAAAAATTACCTTTGCCCAGTGCATTTTTATTTACACTGCACATTAACTTGATGTAGAAAACTGAATTTTCTGAAATAGCTGAATTCTGGTACCGTGAGGAATGGAGAGTTGTTGAATTCAGGTGTTTCAAAATTCTTTTTTTCCCTTTGATGGAGAACCCTTAAATGATAAGTACATAGGTTACCTATGCAATGGGAAGTAACATGATCTGAAATACCTTAATGCCAGGTGCTTTTTCCTGGGTACCTAAGCCTGATCAGTTTTTTGTTATATCTTAATAATCTTCCTGAAGCAAAACAGTGAAAAAAAGCTATGTTACAGCTATAGTCCTCCAAAGAACATAAATAATGAATGAAAGTTGCCAGACCTTTTGGTTCTGTGAAGTGTTGGTGTTTGTTTTTTCCCTGTTTCAGAGAAAACTCCCATTTTGAACCATCAGAATTTCTTACATGTTGGCAAGTCAGAGTAGTGGTGGATGGTTATTTTTTTGTTGCTTGTATGTAGTTATCCCATTCACCTGTGTCAAACCTACAGTGTATTCCTGAATTTATACCAACTTTGTCCTCATGGAAAATAGTTCAATAAAGCACTTTTGCTATACAGCCTATCTCCTTCAATAAGAGGAAAAAAAACTCAAACAGCATTCTTCCATTCTGAATATTAGTCTATTAACATTTACTGCACCTAATTACAAAAATAATTTTTATTTGAAACTAGAGTGACTGAAAATAAATCAGTCGATTTTCCTAGGCCATAATCCTCAGGAAAATGCTTCTTCACATTCAGACTCAATATATTCTACCTTGGGGCACTTTATCAACTGAAATAACATACATGCATTTTAAATTATCTCATTTTTCAACTTTGTAAACCACTGTAAGTAAGCCTCCGCGAGAAGCAGCTTTAACAAGCTTCTCTCATAATGGACAGTCTTAAAGTAGATAACTTCTATATCACTTACTACAACGTACAGCTACAGGAAATAGAATGGTAAAATGAGTATTACAGAATTAAAAATGTTAGCTTTTTTAGGTTGCTGTGTGTTTCCTTCCAAAATGTTAATCTACCTTCCTTGAAACAATGATGTTCTCATTTAAAACTAAGTATGAAAAATCATTCTACCACATTTTCCCATGCCACTTATAGATTTACAACCAAAGTAAATTTGCCCAGCAGTCAGTATCATTAATGATTCACAAATGAGATGGGCTAGTTAAATGAACTGTAACAAAGAACCTTTCTATGTGTCTAGTTAAAAGTTCCAACATACCTTTGTTATAACTGGAAAATGCAAACTTCATGCATGGTTGCAACTAACAACACAGGGTAAAGCATTGCAAGTACATCTATGTAGACAGAATAAAAATATAACTATTTCCTTAGTATCATGAATTTTTCACTTTTAACCAAAAATATACTTGAGCCTGACAGCCAGTAGGCATACTGCAGGCTTGGCTACACCTGTAAATCATCCTACTTCAGCTATTCCAGGAATGAACACAGGGAGGTTGATTAAGCTTATTAAAACCAAGGTGGCCTGGCCTTCTTCCCTGAAAATTTTCTGAAAATTCCAGCACAGATCTGTTTGAAAAACACATAACAAAGTTGCTGCTATTACTGGGGCCAACATATTTAGAATCACAGTAATGGGGCTGGCAGCGCTGTGATTTCACTTGTAAACCCACTACTTTGCATAGCACATGGCTGTAATTATGCTGTATATATCACTGGTTGCAGGAAGAGGAAGGATATTTTTCTTTAATGAAAGTTAATTAATTAGTGTCTGAGCAAAAGTTAAAGCAGTAATACTGGACCAGCTTATCCATCAAGGTAGTGGGAACAGTGTTAGACAGCACCACTATTGCACTAAATCTTTAGCCATGTTCACTTAGACTTTTACCCAGTAAGGAGTCAAAATATTTCTGCAAAATGGAGATTTAATTTTTTAAATTAAATTGAGACTTTTCTCAATGTCATCCAATGACAAGACAAGAGGCAGTGGGTGCAAGTTGGAGCACAAGAGGTTTAGGGTCAACACAAGGAAGAACTTTTTCTCAGTGAGGG
>WYEA01010090.1:0-31277 GCA_033558465.1 Alcedo atthis
AGCAGGTCTGCGAGGTGGGGGGCGGGGGGGGGGGGGGGGGGGGGGGGGGGGGGGGGTGGTTTCCCTGGTAGCTGTCGTGGCTAGAAAGAATGCCAAGTGGAGTATTTCCCACTGCAATTCTGAAGGAACAGCCTATAAGCAATTTTTCATATGGCAGTCCTATGGGAAGGATGAGATTCAGCCCTGGTTTGGTTGAAAGCCAGCAGAGTTCAAACAAGGAGCTGAATTAACATGCTCTGCCTCTCAAGGACTGAATCCCCATTTCATTTCCAATATATTCACTGCCAGGTATTTCCAAATGTATCCAAGAGAAGTGCACACTAACTCCCCACATCCTTCTTACAGATACACCTTTAAAGATAACTTCTCTGTAAGCCCCTTGGGCTGAAAATGAAGCCTTCAGCACCAATGAATGCTCACTGAACTGCTTCCAGTTAAACTGTAAAAACAACAAAAAATCCACCACGAAATCTTCTCCAAAACACAGCAGTACCCAGAAAGGGACTGTTGATACCAGCTTCTCAGCTGAAAAACAAAAGAGAAGGCAGGATATGAAATCATGTCATTTTAATAGATCCCTGATGTCATTCCATAAGGTGGCAGAACAGATGATCCATGCAAATACCCAGAGAAACTCTGAGTAATACCTCTGACACACAGAACTCTCTCCCCAGGAGCAGAGCTAACTCTGGATGAAATATTGCACTACATTACATTAGCCAAGCTCCTCAAATAAGAATCTGTTCATACCCTGCTCAAAGACAGAGCACAGACCTGAGTCTGCTGTCACTGAAGTTCATAATTCAAGTGAACATGTAGGGGAGTTGGGCTCTTGGAGGAATATATATGGGGGCCCACAGCTCAGATTCCTAACTTCTGTTAAAGCACCCAAAGAGAGAAGGATGTTCTATCAGTTGAAGAAATATGTGCAACTAGAGCAACAACTAAGATGAGAGATTAAATAGTCATTCTGGTCCATCAAACCAGAAGTAGCCTTTGATGCTAGTATGGGAACTGTGATCAGGTTCTTAAAGAAAGAAGGCCTAAAAAAAGATGTCAGCAGCAGATCTCCAAATGGAAGGGCTGTAGAAGGTAAATGCCCAGTGCTCTGCAATCCTCCAGCTTTCCTTCCTCTCCAGCTGTTTCAGATTAAATTTACAGGAACAGTTGCTCTTAAAGGGAATCAGAAACTTACTGGGCATTTCTGTTTCTTTTTAATCAGTAATATCAATTATCTCAGAATGACCAAATATTCTTAGGGAATTTCACTGGTAATAATTCGCATTACAAGACATAAATTATCACAGTTCATATACCAACTCTTCATATTTTTGTCTATCAAAGCCCAAAGGTTCTCAGCACTGAAGCCCCTAAAATCTAGTTATCAGCATTAAGTTCTCCTTGGGTTTTTTTTTGTTGTTTCCTTGAGTTTTTAATAAGAAATACTTGGCAGAGACTGCTTTCCCTTCAGAATTCATTTCTCTTTTGTTTTGTTGGGTTTTTTTCCCCTAAATCAAACAGGTAGATGGGATGTTAGAAGGCTGGATTTGGAAAATGGCAGCAGCTCTGAAGTCTCAGCATAAAGAGATGAATGTGATCATTGCAGACTGGCTCACATCTGCCCACCAGCACTATCCCATTGCAGTACAGAACACACGCTACATAGGGCAGGAGATTGCAGATTTCCTGGAATGGCTGGAGGTAAGAGCCCCCACAACAAACACACCTCTGGAAAAGACCTATTTATTTACCTCTTTTCATGCTTCCACCACCTCCCAGAAACACTATGTTGGTTAATGCTGTTTATTTCAAACAACTATGTTTCTTTAATACACTGTAGATTTTTCAACCACAAACTTTCGTCCATAATGAAGTCATGCAAGATAAAAAAAAGTGGTTTTATTGAAATATTGATACATCTTTAGAGATAATTTCATGTTACTTTAACTTTTCAATCAGCATGTGTGCAGACAGCTGACAGAATCCCACACTTTGAAAGCAGAGACATTATCATTTGCAAGTTGTTAATTCAGTAAAGTGGGCTCCTGTTACCTGTGTTCAAGCATGGCTTTTGGACTCATTTCTGCCTCAGTTTCCCAAAGATTATTCTAAAATAATGGCTTAGACACCTAGAATGTAGGGATACCTTTGAAGAGGAGAGAAATACATCACAAAGCAGCTAACATGGTAGCAGTAGTGAGCAGACACACTGATGTACCAGCTGTCCAACCTCCTGCTACACAGTGAGCAGTGCTCTTGACTGAAGAGGCTCTACAGAGAGCTGGAGGTCAGTGATCTGAAAGAAAAAAGGCAGACAGCAAACACTAGAATGAGAACCACTCACACAAATCAGGCACCCTAAGCAACCCTTATTTCCTCTATTTCTAGTACTGAGCTACCACATTTGAAATCAAATTACACTTTAGCACTTGCACAAATGGTTTTAAGAAATTAACTGAAACATGGTGAGTCCCAGGGTGGAAAGGAAACACACTGCAAAGCTGAAAAATCTGTAGTAAGTATCAGGGAAGGGTGAAGCTGCTTTCAGCAGGAATGGCAGGGCTAGAAGAAGTTGTCAGATACCATGCCCAGTCATGGACAACAGGCACAAAAAGGCTGAAGAGCCAGAACCACTACTTTTTGTTGTGGTGTTACTAGAAACTTGAGCTCTTGGTCAAATGTACTTTAAGTTACTGAAGCCTAAAGTAGTATTTTGAAGCTGTTTAATTATTGAATGAATCAAACAGTGGACTTTGTGCAGTTCCCAGGAGGACACACCACATTGTCAATAAGAAAGACAGCCTGTGATTTCTCCAGTGTTAGCAAACAGACTGAAGCCTGAATACATGACTCCTTGCTCCAGAACTGGAGGTAGTATCTCTTGTACCACTATATGTTCCAGAATTTAAATATACTATAAACTGACACAGCACTCAGCTGAGCATGTTCAAGCAGTAAACCTTCCTCCTGTTCAGGTCAAAAATCCCTTCATTCCAACTCCCCTTTCTTTCTATTATGCTTCTGTCTGCTTACAGGCAAGTATTTGGAATATCAAAACATCAATAGCTGTACCAAAAACTGCACTGCTGTGCAACATTATCATAAAAAATAAAGTAATTCTGAGTGTTCTTAGTCCAAGAGTTAATGTCATGATGAGTAACAGTCCCACTAGCATCTATCTCAGTAACATCTGCCAAGAAAATTGGTCACATCTTCTGATTCCTAAGTGTTGTGTCTCTCAAAAGAGGGTTGCCAAGTTTCACCTCATCTTCACAAAAGACAAGTATTGAGACTGCAAAGTCACTCCACTGGGACAGGCAACATCCACAATTAAATTAAAAGAGGCTTGCCTTTCTTGAGAGAAAAATATGCCATGTTTTTCTTCACGAGTCAAAAAGCTTTGAGCCTTGCAACTCAGGTGAAATAAGCTGAAGATATACATTAGGTAGAAATAAGAGTCTGAGGCCCCTTCTGCTTCTATAGGTTTGTTTCAGATCATATACACAGTTTTGTACAAATCAGACCAGAAATGTCATTGCTGTATCTCCTGGCATGTCTGATCAATACTTTGATACTTCAGCTTCTAATTTAGATTATGGTAGTATAAAAAAAAAACCAACCAAAAAAACCAGCAAGCACTTTCTACAAAGGACTGTTTGACACTGAAGTTAAGGCCAGACATCCATTTTCTAGTCATAGGAAAGTCAAATGCTGCAGAGAAAAGGCAATGCAGGTTTGCTTCACTTTGAGAACACAGCAACAAAAATCCTACTACCTGTGTTGATGGCTTTCCTGAGCGTAGCCCTAGGTAAGCAGTGCCCAAAAGTGGGGCATCTTCCACTGAAAACATTCTGTGCATAATCCATGCAACTTATTTCACCTCCAGCACTGACACACAAATTTCTTGTATTGTAATTCATGGCATTCCTGGTTTGTGGCAAGTAATTTCACTGTTTACTTTCCCTATTTTGTGCAACCAAATTAAGCTGTTGCTGTCTTCCAGGAATCTGTTCAGTTTTCCAGAAGCAATGCTCATCTAATTGGGTACAGCTTAGGAGCCCATGTTTCAGGATTTGCTGGAAGTTATATCAGTGGTACAAAGAAGATTGGAAGAATTACAGGTAAAAGACAACTTGAAGAAATGTGGCAGTCAATTGATTTGTTACATAGATATTCAAAGCCATTCAAATATTCATTTTAAAAATAAAATTACATGAAGAAAACTAGCACAGCAAACCTCAATAATGGATATGTAAAAAACCATTAGAACACATGATTTACTGTAACAGCTACACACATTCTTCAGCAAAAAAGACTCAATCTTGATGATCCCAAGGGTCTTTTCCAACCTGAATGATTCTATGAACTTGTAAGCTCCAAAAATTCATAGTGGTAAAAGGTGTTAAAAAATATAAGGAAATGTGTGCTTTCAGAGTGACATCCTTATTTGTAGCCTGTGTTATTACTCTTGTCCAGCTGTACCTATGAACTACTAGTTCACAGTCTCAACTGAAAAATCTCAGCTTTAGAAGCTTGTCCTCAAAAGCAAGGGTAGCTTTAAACTATGCAGGAAATGCTTTGCATACATCAGTTTCCAACCACACAAAAAATACCTAGCAAGCTAAAAAAGATAAATTTAATAATATTAATATTAATAATAATAATAAATTATGTATATATAAAAAATAAAACAGGAAAGCTTCCCAAGTGAGATATTTTTCTGAATAGTGTAATAACTTGTAAGACTTTTAAAGCTGAAAAATAATTATGAAAACAATTATAAACAACTATCAGACATAGAGGTCTTTTAAGCAGTTAAGTGAAGCTTCAGCAAGATTCAGGGCCCAAATGTGGGCTAAAAGTCAAACCTGTTGTGAGACTGGTGTCTTTAAAAGGGCCTCTGAAACGCATGACCTCTGGAGCAGGAAAGAGCAGAATTAAGTCAACATCCCCCCAGTGACAAAGCAGTAGTGAGCATGGTTTGTCTCTAACAAACACACCTATCTCTGGGCCCACGTCCTTGTCGTGCAGAGTGTTGATTTCAGTGCCTGTGTTTGCCTTTTGCTGTAACCCCCTACCCTGGGCAGGGCAAGCGCTCCTAGCAGCGCTTCGATCAGGGCGAGACCTTGCAAAGCAAGAGTGCTGTTTGTTCTGGAATATTTATTCCCAGCCACCTCTCAGAGCGGTGACAGAGCAGCCCAGGGGCACAGACTATTACAGTGTCTATCAGCAGACTATTTGCATTCCCTGCAGGCCTTGACCCCGCGGGTCCCTTGTTTGAAGGCATGTCCCCAAAGGACCGCCTGTCTCCGGATGACGCCAGCTTTGTGGACGCCATCCATACGTTCACCAAGCAGCACATGGGGCTCAGCGTCGGCATCGAGCAGCCCGTGGCCCACCTGGATTTCTATCCCAACGGGGGCTCCTTCCAGCCCGGCTGTCACATCATCCACGTGTACAACCACATCGCCCAGTACGGCATCACCGGTAAGGTCCGCTGGGAGAGGGAAGCGGCGCCTCTGGGAAACCTCTCCTGTGGTCTTCAGCAGTATCCAACCAGAGCATCAGCTGCTAGTTTATAGGCCAGGATTTTGTTGTTGTTGTTTAGAAAAAGGATGATTTTCATGTGTTGCATTCAAACCAACTTTACTGGCTCCAGTAAGGAACAGTGCTGCCTAGCACTTCTGTAAATGAGGCTGGGAGCATCCTGCTGTCAAGCACTTCTCAATAATTTCTAAGGTTTTTGGTTTAGCAGTAGGGGAAATGAGCAAACTTATTCTAATTAAGCCAGATTCATCTAGTGAGCAATTAATTACTTAAAATAAAATCAAACACAGGGTGGTATTACTCACCTCCTTAATTCACCTTCTCTCAGCTATCTGTCCTTCAGCTGCACAGATGATGCCCTCTCTTGGACCTGTCTTCCAGTGGTCCAGGCTAGGTTTGATATATAAAAGTTTATTTGCAAGGTACCTCAAATATATAGAGAAACTGATGCAATATACTGAAAAAAAAAAAAAAGATACTGATGCAGAGTGACAAACAGAACTGTTAAGAGAAAAAAACCCAGAAGTGCACCCATCACACTACATCCCAAAAATATTTCTTAGCTATCATCACACTATGAACAGGTAATTCATGACAAAAGTGAAACTAAGCATCAGCTATAAAGCTTATCTGTGAAGACAAACAATATCCCAACTACACAGAAAGCTTCTGATTTTGATGACACTTAAGGAAGATATTTCTTGTAAAAGCAGATCTATGCATTTTGTATTTTTTAAAATGTATTTAATGATTTTTTTCTCCTTTTTCCTGAAAGCAAAATTCAACATAAGCATATGACATGATAGAGTAAGCATCCCAAAGACAACAGAGTCCAACCATTTGAATGAGACTGCTGTCTTCAATGTGGCATGTTCTGAAAGGCCATGTACAACCTCATATTGTCCTTCATATTAACCAAAACAGCCAGGACAATGAAATCAAGGTTCACATTTACAGTCTTAAACAGGTTAGAAAAGTTTAAGCAGCAAATTATGAAATTTTATTCTCATGTGGGCTCAGCAAAACTACTTTTGGACTATGCTCAAAGTTGTTCCAGTGTATGATTTAAGGCAAACCATGTTTTAGACATAAAGGGTGTGGGGGCAAACAGTACCATATTTATAGTTGGTTGTTGTGCTGCAGCTGACACGGTGAAGAGGAAGAAGAGTGTGCAAAGTTCTACTGTTTGTATTTTTTTTTTCAGGCATCACTCAAGCTGTGAAATGTGCCCACGAGAGGTCAGTTCATTTGTTCATCGACTCCTTGCTTCACAAGGATAAGCAAAGCACAGCCTACTGGTGCAACGACATCACCACCTTCAACAAAGGACTGTGCCTCAGCTGCAGAAAGAACCGCTGCAACACGCTAGGCTACAACATCAGGGAGGAAAGGCTCCTGAAAAGCAAACGACTCTTCCTGAAAACCAGAGCACAAATGCCTTTCAAAGGTTTGTGGGCATCTCCAGCTTGATCACAAAGCGTGGGGCCGAGCCTAAGGTTGTGTGGTCCTGTTTACTCATTTATTGAAGTTGTTAAGATCTCCGGGAATAAGCAAATCTGCAGAGACAAGTGAGAATCCTGGTAGGCTGTCTTAATGCCCTTTCAGCAAGATCCTGACTCTTGTTCCTGTGGGTGAAGTGTGCTGTGTGCTTGCACAGGGTGACTGTGGATCCCAGGGCTCAGAGATGCTTCGCATCTGAATCCCCAGGATTTCCCTTCCCACAGCCTGTGCAAGGATGTTCCAACACGTGCAGGCTTACAGCCAAGCCAAAAAAGCTGCTTAATTGCTCTGGGAGGCCTGTAAAAACTGCCTGCTCCAAGTTTGCTGAAATTTTATTTGCAATTAGTCTAGAAGACATAGCAATTATTCCTTTTCAAACAATGGATAGGTAATAGAATAGTGTGGACTTTTATGGGGTAGAACTGAAGCTCTAAAAAGAGACTGACTGGTACTCTGGCTTTATCTCCATTAAATTAATTTGTCGAGAGCACAAACATTTTTCTCAGCTCAGAGAGACAATTCATGTGGTTTTTTGCACGTTCTACCAGGCAGGGAGGACCTAGCCTGACTGGGAAATGAGGCCTAAGAGGGGCTGGCCCCTTCTGAGGGGGTGCCTCCTCCCTCCTGCTGGGCTGGGGGATGTCACCAGTATGATGTCACCTGAGGAGAATCTTGAAAAATCCTGCTGTGTTACACATCTTGTTTCCCCACAGTGTCCAGTACTCAACTGCAATATAATTGATTTTTAAAAGATACAAAAATTCAGGTACTTAAAAAATATCTGGAAGTCTTTCACTAACACATCTGTGAAGTACACAGTGATGACTCCACAGGGGTCTGCTCAGCCCTGGCTGATATGTACAGTTTATACTTTTTAGAATGCCTCAGGAAGCTACTTGAAGGAGGGCTAAAAATTCTAGAGGCTCTGTGTCTAGCTGCTGATATGATTTCCCTGCAGCACAGTAAGGTCACCCTCAGAATCAGAAAGCAAATTGCTCTGAGAACATGGCACCCACTACCACACGTGGGCATAGAGATGGGATCCCTGTGTTGCATTCTTCCCTGGACACAGGGAGAGTTTCAGCCTGTGGTAAAACATCTCTATCTCACTGGCTTTGATTTCAATTTGAAACATGTTGCGTTTTAAATTTTTTTTTTGCTTAGAACTGGTTTTGCTTCAAAAAAACATCCTTGGCACATATGCAGATACCAGTGCCCTAGACAATGGTTTCCTTTCACAAAAGTTTCCAAACAAAGCAGTGACTGTGAGAGGGTGCACACAAAGTCACCTTTGTAATGCTCTTAAAATGTTTGAAGATCATGTGAGAAGCCCAAATAGAAGAAATTTGAGAAACCCATCATTACACTACACAATCCTCTGTGTCATCACAAAACCTGACATCTCATTTTTCAAATTAATAGCATTATAGTCTGGAGTGTACGTTAATTCAAACAAAAAAACTGTTAATATTTATAATAAAGCAGTGCTGGGACCATGAGTCAGGATTTTTATATTAATTATTCTCACCTTTTTCCTTAAAGTGAGCATCATAACCACAACAAAAGCCTAGCCTCTATTAGAGCATACACTAGAACAGTTTTAACATGGAGAGAAAATTCAAGAGCAAGACAGGATTATGATACAAGTTCTCTGTAAACAAGTCTCTCTGCCTACTTTGTCACATCAAGTTTGCAGCAAAGAATCAACCGTTTTGTTTTCAGAGTGATGCCTTCTCAAAATAAAATACATTGTGCACTAAATACAATTATATGAAACAACAAAAAGATTTCGTAGCAAATACTTATTGTGAAGGCTCATCATGCAGCACAAAAATTAAATAATAATTAAAAAAAGCCTATCTGTGCATATACATTAAAAGATTACTTCCTTACCAGTATGGTGGAGCCACTGTGGTATGCAGGGAAGCCTGAAGTGAGGACAGGGAATAAAGAAGGAGCATCTTCCTACTCAAAAACTAGAGTGCAATAGTGTTTACCAGCACCATTTCCCATCTCTAACTTGGCAACACTGCAAGGATAAATACAACATCCCTAATTTTCCTAATATTGTGGTGTTAATAGAAATTACTTAGGGATTTCTTAATACCTAAATTTATCTTTTCTGTCAAGAAGGTGGTTGGTAGGATCATCAGACAAGAGTTTTGGCCATTGAAATCCAGCTGACAGTATCTGTGTGCACATGGCCTCTAACTGTATGTTGGGGTTTGGTTTTCTTCCTAACTTACTAAATGTCAAACTGCTCATAATGAGCACACTGATGATTTCTTAGGCATTTTTCAGTCAGCACTCAGTTCAAAGACTTTCCTAAACACTGATTCTTCTAGAAAACCACCAAATCTCCAAGTATTAATGGCATGTTTCTTATAGCAATGTGCCTGAACAAGATCATATTGTTAATGGGTGCGTGTTCAGCACAATGCCTCATTATGCAGCCAGGGAAAGTTTGTGAGTCATCTGTTTTTCAGGACAATTTCCAGAGAAAAACTCTGTTTACACTGCTTACAGTTTTCAATCTGTATCATATATCTCTCCCCATGTCCAGTCATAAGGATTTGTCTGGTGATTAGAGTGTTTGCCAGAAATTCTAACAATTAAACTTTAGAAAAGCTGAAGTATTTCCCATGGAAGAATGTTTATCCTACAGAAGGAACTCAGCCCAGGTTACCTTTTTTTCTCTCCATCCTTTTAAACAGAGCAACATGGCCCCAAACCATAAGGGGTTATACTGCTAAACAACTATGAGGAAAATTGTTTTAATTGCAACAAATATTTTAAACATGTAAATGGAGTATCAGTCAAGTTCATGCTCTGAAAGGCAATTTTTTTTTAACCTGAGAAATCTACTGCTTCTGTGACCATTAATTTTGTCACTTTGCAAATTCCTCCTTTCTGCAGTTTATCATTATCAACTCAAGATTCACTTCATCAATGAAATTCCAGGCAAACCCATAGATCCAACATTTACCATCTCTCTGACAGGCACTAAGGAGGATGCCAAAAACCTGCCCATCACTCTGTAAGTATTGCTATTTTATGTCATTGTACAAGTGAGAGACAAGGTGCTAGTTTATAACACACATCATCGTGCTATGAATTAAATGGTTTAGCACAGCTAAGGAAAAGATGAACTGGAAATTGTCTTCTATTCACCCATACTCCCTAAAAATCACAAACTTTTACAATGCTCAATAATTTTTGCATTAAAAATATCATGAAACAAACTGAGGAATTCTGAACATGAAGTCTCCTGTCCATGTACGTTTTGTCCATACTATGGGTAGCAGAGATTTAATCAATTAAACCACAAATACACAGCTGTAATTAAAGAACTTTGGCTATGTCTCATGATGGATGCTGTTTGTATTAGCTAAAGCAAAGGCAACAGCATGGCTCAGCATTTGCTTTAGCAGACAAAAGTCACAAGGCAGATGCTATTATGGGACACCTTTCCTTTTGCTGTCAGAAACCACTTCACCACCTGGTCAAGCCTCTCCCCCTTCTGCTGCTTTTCTAGTATCTTGTCTTGTTTCACCATTTCATGCACCTGGAGGAAGAGGATCCTAGAGAAGGAGTGGGAAATACAAGCTCTTTATTGGGTTTTCAAAAATGAGAAACTTTTTGCCTTTTTTTTTTTTTAAGCCACTTAAATCTATAATAATTAGGATAGTATTTTTCTGGTTTTATTTACTGCAGACTTGAAGGTATTAATGGGAATAAAAGCTACTCTTTTCTTATCGCCCTGGACAATGATATTGGTGAGCTAATCATGATCAAGTTCAAATGGGAAGGAACTGCAGTTTGGGAAAATATCTGGGACACATTTCAAACCATAATGCCATGGACAAAAGGCACCCGTCGACCAGGACTTATAGTGAAGACAATAAGAGTGAAAGCAGGGGAAACACAGCAAAAGTAAGTGCAATGAAAACACTTTCTGTAGTAACACCACAGATGTTTGGCACACAGGCTGTCCTAGCACCTCAGTCCCAGCACTCACACCACAGGTGAATTGATCCATTTACAACTTCTGTCTTTCCTCTCTCCCCCGCAGATCAGACTGCATAATTTCTGTTTTAAGGAATTTCACTGTTTTCAGGTCAGAAACAAGAGTAAATATTCTGTCTCAACACTGCCACTAATCTGAAGGTGCATAATAACCTTGGGTGACAACTTGTTGATGTTTGATAAGAGGGTACAGAAGGATTTAGCACACAGATCCATGGAAGAATGTTCACAAGTTCTGCAATGCAGTTTTTCTACACAATTAATGACAATAATTGATGACAGTTTCTGACTTTTAGAAGGTGGTTATCTTGATCTGTAAGGACCATATGAAATTTCAAAAAAAAAAAAATATTGACTCCAACATTTTAAGGCCATTTCCTACTCAAAAAAATATGCTAAATCTTAATGACTTGGCTTTCAATAGTTACCTCAAAGAAACTCAGCATCATCATTCTTGAAAGTCTGATTAGAAGGGTCACACACAGAACTACACAGTCATATGATGATTCAAATGAAGGGTTTTATAAAAAAAATTTCCTTATTTTTCTCTCATTCATTCAAGAGACAGGCTGAGTTGATAAAGAACTACTATGCTGTTCAGACTGTGTGGTTCCTGAGGTGATAAACTGTGGAAGCAACATTTCTGTAGTGAGCAAAAAAAAAAGTGAGCAGTCCTTAAAAACAAAAAAAACCTACCTTTACCTCTACATACCACATTTTCACTGGTATTTGACAGTATTTTTTGCACTCTGGTTATGCTTTTTCCTATAGTACCAATTTAGCAACATTAATTTTGTCAGGCGAATTCTGAAGTAGCATCAGAGCACAGTTTTCCGATGAAAAAAAATACTTCTAATTAAATAATAATTAATAATGTGACAAGCATGTCTTGCCTTGTAACTGTGGCTCAGTTTTAGGTGGTGATTTTTCCTTGCTACAGTCTTTCTAGCCAGCAGCAGTTCTAACTGCTGCAGACTTTGTGTGGAACAAGACTTTTTGGTAGAGCTGCCTCTTCTTGAGACTGACACAAAAGACAAATTAAATCACTTGAAGAGACATTTTCATAAGAATCCTTGTGTCCTGGAGTGCAAAGGAGGGATCATATTTTGTTATGGTTTGTCTCCATGAAAATGTATTCTGCAGGTATTTTCCTCTCCTAACCCAGCACTTGGCACATGCTCCTGCCATTAAAAAAATAAAAAATTCTTTAGCATCTTCTTCTGTTTTAAAAGTGATGATCCCAAATCAGTACTGTCCTATCTGCCAAAAATCTTGTTTCTTGAAAAAAAAAGAAGGTTGCAAAAGGATTATGTCAGGTATACTCATTTTTCTAACAAGCCATATCAATCACCTTCCACAAGCCAATTACTGCTGATGTACTTACTAAATAAATCCTGGAAAATGGGTGAGGAGTGTAGTTCTTAGACTTTAAAAAAAAAAAAAAAAGGATGCTAGTATCTTCAGGTATCTGATGCTCCTTAGAAGGTTTTTTTTTGTGCAAGCAGAAGTGGGAGTTCCTATCAAGATTTTAATGGATGCTGATCACGTTCTGTGCAATCTGGACTTGCCACAGGAATGGGAATGCCATGTTACTGTTGAAATACTGTATTAATGCTTGAGTGGGGAATGAAAAATTAGTATTTCAATCTTATTGGAAAGACCAAACATGATGGATCGAAGGATTAACAATTTTGGGAACTCAATCCTAAAAAAAGGTAGTAAATACGAGTTTTCTCTTGTGAACATTTGAACAAAACACTGACAATATTCTATCTCCATACACCTTTACCTCACAATGTCAGCAATATTTATATAGTTGATAAATTTTCCTTTATTAGATTACTTAAACACTAAACAACTGTTGTGTCTTAACTAGTTTTTAAGTTTATGCTGTTACGAGCAATGAAATACCAGATTCCAACATGTCCGAGCTCCCCACAGGTTGAAGGCCAACTAAGTACTAGTAGGCCAAGCAGTGTAATGCTGAGAGTAAGACAAGAGGCACTGAGAACAGAGAGAAGGAATCACTAGGAGGGTGTGCAGTAGAGAACAGAAGCTGTGTATGATTCCAGAAGACAGGGGCCTGATGCTCAGTCCCTGGGAGCAGCCTGCTCCTCCTCCTGAGCGCTCACAAGATGGCGGCCAAAGACAGCTCCTCCCTCACGAGCCCAGAGAAACCCTCAGACACCTCCCTGGAAAAGACAGAATCAAGAATGTCAGATTCAGCCGTTCTAGAAAGCATATTTTTATACAGATAGCAGCCCTAAATACTAACATGATGTTTACACGCTGGGTTTTTTCATTCTAGAACAACATTTTGCTCTCAAAACATTGACAACCTTCACCTTCATCCAGCCCAAGAGAAAACGTTTGTGAGGTGTGAAGATCGCTTCCGCAGACAGAACAGCAAATGAGCAATGCAGAGGACAACTGCTCACCAAAAGATATTCAAAACATTTAGTAAAAGGTTTTAGAAATACACAGCTACATTACATTTAAATATCCTGATTGTTTCAGAGGTGGTGATAAAAAAAATCTCAATTTTTGTGATGCAACAGTGAGCTGAACTTTGTTAATCTACAGCCTGTTCTCAAAGTGATCATTGAGCAATGTTCATCAATGCCTATATAATAATGTGTATATATATAATCAATTGAAAAGCTTTTCTAAACACCTCCTCATTAGAAATAAAAAAATTACTATTTGAAATAATTATTGCCAGAAGACTTCAACAATTTTTCTTTGTTGTTGGATTTAAAGGGGAAAAAAAATTTTTATTTTCCATTAAATACTTGAAAACATTAATAGTGACCACTGCCAACTAAAACATTCTTAAATTATTTCCTAAAGAAGGGGGAGTTAAATAATTGAAGAAAATCGTCCCAGATAGGTAACACTGTTAACAAAGAGCTTTAACTTCTTATTTATAGCATTCAAAAATTAAAATGCATCTCAATACAGAGAATGCTTGATTTGTCATAACCATATGGTAAGCCAAGTAACTACATCACGTAAAAATGCTATACTAAACTCTGTCCTATTAAACAGCAGAGCATTTTCCATTTTAAAGTGCTGACTTAAATTACTAATAATTTTTAAAATGATGTTTAGTATACTATGCAATTGTAGTATAACTAAGTTCAGTTAACTTTTGCATTAAAATAATATTTACCTGTTCAGGTAAGGCCCGAGATGTTTAGATTTTAAATGATTGCATAGTATATTTTAGCATACTTTGCAACTGCATGAAAAAATGAAAATGGTAAAACCCTCAAACACCTTCTGTGCAAATAAACTTCATAAATTCAAAGATATACAATTCCCTTGTTTCCTATTTCAGAGTATCAACTACATGAAGAAACATTCTCTCACATTATTTTTATTTTATGGGTAGTGAATACTGAAATAGAAATCAAAATGTATGTCAGGGTATTTCATTTGTGACTTTGTAATGCTAAGCAAAAGATACATTAAAAATAATGTTTCTACAACCATATTCTGAATGTAGTTTACTTTGTGTTCTTTAAATGGTAAAAAAATGCAAGATAGTTGTAAGCCTTGGAGTAAAGCGTATGTTCCATATGAAGATACTGCAGGGAATTCTGAAACAAAATATACAGCTGTTATTAGGATTCAAGTGAGATTTATTTTAAAAGCACATGAAATGAACAAGTTGAGCAGAGTTCTGCAAGCAATGAGCTGTGATCAATTTTGGAATGCAAGCACCTCTAAGTATTCAGAATATTAACTTCTAACTTTTAAAAGCTGTTTTCAATAACTACAATCCCTTAAGCAAACAGGAATATTCAATCTGGAAGCAGAAAGGCTGACTAAAAATGATGGGAACTGAAGCATACTTTTCAAAAAGAATAGCTGTATTTCAGTAGCTGATCTGTTACTTGAAATGGCCACTTCAAAGAATGTCTTGATGAGGAGAAATTTATATATTTAGATACAAATTCCATGCAAAAGAATCTGCACTGAAAATGAGGATGTGTTCTTTAAATGACTTTGCTTAATAAAGCAAATTGTTTTGCTTTAAAAAACAGGGTAAATATTTCCACCTCTGTCTAAAGTTACAATTTAAATGATTAATTCCATGCCTCAGGTTGCTATATCCAGTACTTACATTTTCTAGCATGATGATTTTATTAAAGCTCTGTAGTATGTTCTGTCTTTATATAAAAATCACTCACTTAAATGCAATAGCCAGAAGTCAAATCAGGAACATACACTGAGGAAGGAAATGTCAGCATTAAATATACCTGAAAGAGCCAGGTAAGCACAGGGTCTTTTTTAGATGCTGGTTGGTTTTGTTTCTATTTTCCATTTGTAGTAGCAATAATCCACTGGAGAGACTCAATTGCTAGAGATCCAGTGACAGCATTTTGAGGGAAAGTTAAGACAGTGGGTGAGCTGAAGAATGGCAGACAGGAAAAAGTGACAATATGGCCATTCTAGTTTTCCAAACCACAATGAAAAATAAGACAGAAAACAGAGAACTAAATCTGTATGTCTATCTCAAATTATGTATCTCCCTAGATTGTTTCTAGAATTAAATATTTGCTTCTTGAAAAAGCTGGAGATCTTCCACTCTCACTTCTTATGTTAAGGGTTGTTTTATTTATAATATACTTGCCTATTTATAGAATTGGAATAGATTAATTGGAATTGCATCTACCACATTTGTTACCACCAGCTTTCTAAGCTATGAACTTTGTAAGCTTCCTGCACCAAATCCTACCCTCAGTCCTCAAAAAAACCCAAAAGCTTTGTTTAGAAAACATTGAAGGATGACAGAGTGAGAAAGATAAGAACTGGACTGTGCTGCTTCTCCACTGCAGAAACTGTGATGTTAATGTTTTGCTAGACCTGAAAAAGAAAAAAAAAACCAACCTAGAGTTGTGAGACAACTTTTAATGAGATTTGGGTGATGCAAAACAAACATTTTCACAACAGAGCTTTTTAAGCTGTGATTTTCCTGTAGTTACACATTCTAACATGCTTAAAAACAATGCAGACATGAAAATAAGAATTTCTTTCACATTGCTCTCATTTACTTGGTAAGAAGGCCAATAAAGGGATGTAAGCTTTAGGAGAAACAAGCTTGAAAGCATCAGCTCAAGGAAGGAAGGTGGAAAAAGGTCAGAGATCTGCAGTGTGCTGAAACTCCTGTAATGGGGATACTGCAGTTTGAAGACTTCAGAAGCTTCTGGGGACAAAAAACCCAACACATTCTCCAGCTCAACTGAAACAAGCCAGCATATCCTCAAATAAGACAATTTGAAAACTCCAAAATTAAACAGGCAAATTAGAAGAACATTTAGTATTTGCAGTCTTGGAGATATGAGGATACTTACTGTGATGTCATTTTCACAAATCACATCCAAATAAATCCTCTCCTTGTGTTTTGACAGTCATCACACTTATTCCCAGGATAAAAATGAAATAAATCCTAAGTTACAGTACACAAATTCTTACAATGCCTGAACATAACACTGAAGTCATACCTATAAATGCAAGTGCCTGTAGTGGTGCCTTCCTTTGGATTCACTGGAATTACTCCTGTCTTGCTCCAAACAACTGAATCAAGACCTTGAAAGCCACCAGAAGCCTCCTGCTGTCAGCATGACTACAGCTTGGGATGATGTGATGGCTGCTGTCCTTCCCACCAGCTCTCTGCAACAATCAACATCCAATATGCAGAAATAAAAATCCCTTATGTTTTTCCTGAAAGAAATATTGGAATGTGAATTAAAAGGCAAACTACATCAATGACATAGGCTGGATGGCATGAATAAAGGGAGGTGAAGAGAAGTTTGATGCCCTTCTCTCATTCACATCATTCCAACCACACATGCTTCTAGACCAGAGGTGAATGTACACATTTAATGACTAAAACAAAGAAATACAGTATGAGAATAAATAACTTGGGGTTAATAGACCAAACGTTAGTTAAAAAAAATTACAGCTACTTATTAACTCATTTATTTTCCCCAAATACATTGAAGCATGTAGAATGAAAATTTTGTATCTCAAGACATTATTTCTACCCTTCTTTTTTTTATGTTTCTAGGCAGAAATTGAAATGCAACTACCACCAGATCTATTAGGCAGCAATGATGTTGATTTAGAGAAGAGCTTTGCTCCAGCTCATTACCTTTTAATACCTTTTGCCCTGACAGTGATATTTCAGAAGGGGAAGCACCTCTGTTAAAAAAAAAAGCAAAAAACACCAAACAAAAACAGTAAAAAAACCCACCCCAATGCCCCAAAACAACAACAACAAAAAACCAACCCAACACCCAAATGAAAAACCAAACAGAAATGGCCCAAGCAAAGAAACACAAACCCCAGACAGCACTGCAAGGAAATAACTGAATACGCTCTGATTACATCAAAGCAGATGCTGCTCAGGGAGGGAAACAGATGTCCAGACCAGGCCATTCTCCACAAACACCCCTAAGAATGACAGTGGCAGGACTTGGCTTTTAAAAGCAGTCTTACCCCTTACATCAACTACACAAGATACAAAAAAACCACAGACCCAACTTAGCAGTTCCCAAACACCTCCCAAGCAGCAAAACTCAGTCCTTCTAGAAGCTGTATCCATCAGTTGCAGAGAGCACTGCTTGGGAATTTTGAAGTGTTTCACTTCAAAAATACATTTATTTCAGAAGGAATCACTGAGTAGCTCTGGTGCCCACCAGTAACAGTTGCCTTTTTGCAGCTAAGAACAAAGAGAGCTTTATTCCAGGGATCATCAAAGTAATTTAAAGATCATTTTAAGGCTTTTCCTTAAAAGGCTACAAAACCACATTTACTCTTGCATTTAACTGTATGATTGTAAAACTGGGAGGTGTACTTTGATAGCATAAAGACAGCACAATTCCTTTTTGGCATGATAGCCCTTCCAGAGAAAGCCAAAAGTGAAGGAGAAGAGGAATCTGTGTATTCCTTTTTGTTTTCAGCAAAGAGTAAATGGATCTTCAGCAGGTGATTTCATCAAGTCTATTTATTAATGCATTTCAAGTTTCAAAAAAACCTTACATATCTTTGCACAATACTTTATTTTTTGCATTTTTAGTAAAAATTTCCAAAGTGAACAAAAAAAGATACTGTATAAAACACAGTGGACATGAAATCAACAGTAGTATTCCATTTCATTGTCTTGAACTTTCTTCTGGTTTTACCACATCTTGACTTGCAGTGGAGAGTTCAGTGCACATTTCTGTTTTCAGAAAACATTTAACTAAGACTCAAAATAAAATAGGACAGCATTTGTCTGCCAAAACCCTACCACAGGATAACATTACAGGCAAAAAATTTACATGTTCCAAAGTCTACCACACTCAAGAAGTTACTAAGAACTCTTGCTGAAGAAAAGTCACCATTTTAGAAATGCAAACCCACTTCCAATCTTTGCACAGTCTCAAAACAAATGTACTGAAAATGACTTAAAAGCAACTACATACACTTCTAACTAGTTAAGATCCTTTAGAATTATTTATATAGTCTATCGGACTTGGGGTTTCATGTACAAAATTTGTCTCTAAATCATGTACAAAAAGCTGTATTCTGAAAAAGTTACCACATACTGTACAAGTTTACAAGAAGGAGATCCCATTATATTCTGTAACATTTTTGGCCTTGCTGGCTTGTGTCACATTTATGAGAATGATTGTGTAAACCTTATACTCTTAAAAAAAGAAAACAAAACAGAAAAAAAAAGACCACAAAAACCAAACAAAGGAAGCCTGTCCAACCCTTAGTAAATTTTCTCCTAAGCAAAGCCAGGAAAAATTCTAGCCATTTGCATCTCTAATTAGCTTGGTGCTTTTGGAAAACAAGCAATAAATATATCACAAGCTTAAATATTTTGTAATGCCCCCTTTCATCTCCTGCATAGCAGTAAGCACCTTAAGACATCTTTTGTTTCCTCTTTCAGATATGCCAATTTTTTTACATTCGTAACAAAAACTTTGGAATGGGACATTGTGCTGTTGAACTTCACTACTGGTAAAAAATGTGGGAAAACTGGTAGTCCTAACTACAGTTTTAACTCTGCCACAGTAGCTGGGCAAATCACTCTACTATAGTGGTTATTGATCAACAGTATCATGCTGAAAAGTTATTCAAATATCTGATAAATTAAAAAAGAAAATTAAAACCTACAGCTTTTCTTTCTTCCCATACAGCTCAGAACACAAACTCGATTATTACACTGTAAGAATATCTCTGAACAGCCAGAAGAAACTGGTTGCAGTTTTTAAAACAAGTTGAGTAACAGGCAGAACTTCCTAATAAAAGCATGGAAATATTTCACTTAACTCTTCATTATGGAACAGAACAATCTCAATTAAAATATTGATGCTGAGCAATAGGAAATGAGACAAAGAAACCACTTCTGAGAAATTCTGGCATTTGCAAAGGTTGAAGAACACCTGTTACCTCTAAAAGACCATTCAGTGATGTATGCTGGATCTTAGCAGCTGTCTGAGAAAGATGAAATGAATGCTTGAAACATTTTATGATGATTCACAAAAGGTCGATTCGCTTCAAAACTGCTGTGGAAAGCATCACAGGATCCTTGCCCGTTACACACCATCATCCTCTGTTATCCTGAGTATGTCAATTAAACAGTAATTTCTTCATTAAGAGAGGAAAAGGTTTATCATACAAAGAAACATCCATATTGCAATTCTTTTGTTTACAATTGCACACGAGTACGGGTGTACGTTAGAAATACATGTCTGCATATAACAATGTATATACACGGACAGCTCATGTCTCCAATGCTGAGGTGCTCTAGCTTCCTAGCCTTGTCTGGCAGTTGAAAAATAGGTTTGTTTTTTCCCAATTCTCGAGTCAAAGTTTTACTACAGCCGTATTTGCCTGCAAGTGAAGAAAATGCAGCAGTGAAGAGCACAGAAGGGGGAAAGAATCATGATACTCTAGGACTTTGTGCCACTAAATTAAAAATCTGCAAGAAAAACGCTTTTCTTCTTTTTGAGCTGTAAGATGAGCTCATTAAAAATTAACCATTTCCACTTGTTTTGAGGGCATATCATGCCTTTTTTTTTTTTTCCTCTTCAATTTTGAAGAGTTAGACCAGGGACAATGACTTATTAGGTTTTCTTTGGAGTGAGTTTTCCCATTGTAGGCACTAGGAAGAACCAAGGCAAAAAGCTGCAGTCAGCGTCTCATATGTCCCATCTGATAACTCTCTCGGGGCCTTTGTCTCTGGGGAGGCTGAGTGTTCTGGGGTGGTCTCCTCCTTTTTAAAGTGCCTGTTTCAAAGAAAGATACCATTACTAAAATGTATTTGAACATGAAATTCTTTCCAGAAAAATTAAGTGTTTTTCTGAAAGCATTCAGATTCAGACGAGTTTTTTAAGTAGATTAACTGCACAGAATATTTACACAATACATTTTATTAACAGGCTGACTGTTACAAAATGTAGCATGGAATAGGAAATAAAAACAACTGACTTCCAAAAATTCTTCAAAGCTTCCTTTTTGACATGCATGTTATGTTATACCAAAGGCAAGAGCTACATTCACCAAGTGCTTCACTACCATTAATTGCATTTTTAGTTTCACAGTGCCAGACAGGCTAACAACCAGAGGGTGTGACATCAGAAATTTCCCTTTAGAACAAAAGAAATGAGGAGAAAACACTTCTCTAGAAATGCAAGTGCTGGTGAACTCACCTGGAAGTGGTTTATGAGGAGGCAACTTTGGATTACTGCTTGGAGTATGAACACTGCATATCTTGATGAAACCAGCCATTAACATGATCAAGGCAATTCCCATAAGTAACACTGCCCACCAATAAGCCTAAAAACAGTAAAAAAAAAAATCAATACATTGGGGGGAGACTGACACACATACTCAAGAGACAGGGGCCACTGAATAAGGCTTTCCTTTGCCTTTTAACAGTCATCAAAAAACTGTTCCAACATGTCACAGTCTTTTAGGTGACATTTTCAAGTCAAAGTGTCCCAAAGTTATTAGAATTGAAGTATTTGGAGCTTTTTTTGTCTATTATCAGAGGAGTATTTAACAGAAGACACCCTACAACAGACTACATAAGCCCCAAACAATCAACAGCTTATAGAAAATTGACTATGCAGCTCCATAATGGTGTTTTCCTGTAGCTCTCCTCCTGGACTATTGGTAGGAAATTATCATCTAGTGCAAAACAACCCAGAAATGCTGCAGATCAATATATTTAGAATTATTAACACCAAATATTTTCTGGTTTGTTACTTATTTGTTTCCATTTCCTTTTCCTTTCCATTTCCTCTCTGGTCTAGGTGATCCTGCTCTGGCAGGGGGTTTGGACGAGATAATCTTTTGAGGTCCCTTCCAGCCCCTGACATTCTATGATTGATTCTATGATTCTTTCAAGCTGTCAAGCTTATTTGTTGCACTCAAAGTGTTTACTAAATCTAAAAAAACAGTGAAAGGAGGACTTTGAGAACGTTCAAATACAATGTGTGCATATATATGTATACACAGCAACATTTACTAATGGTGAATACTGATTCACAAGAAATTTTTGTATTAGACTAGCAAGATTAAACAAAAATAACAAAACCCAACTTACCACAATCCATTCTGCAATATTTTCATATAGCTCTGGATTAAAAATGGCTTTCTTTAGTCTGGCTAGAGGGCCATCAGCATCTACCAGCCGACACCTCATGAACACATCACAGTAGCCTTTGAAATCATTGCAAGGGGATCCAGGCTGCAAAGTGATCGTTTTCCGACCGAAGCGTTTCTCCCACTGGCTAGAGCCTGTACTTGCACAAGTAGCTGGCTCCACTGGAAAGGGGATACAAAGTGGATTAATCCCACTGGTATTGGATTAAAACACACATGCAGAAATACCTTGCTGTGCAGCTGTTCAAACTGCTTTTGAAAAATGGCAGGTTTCTACTGATCAGTCGAAACAAAAATGGGATTTCCCACAAAATGCAATGCAATGTCCATCTGAAACTAGGTATAAACAAACCCAAAGCTAACAAAAAAAGATTCCTCAGGTACCCAAGTGCTGGGTTTTTTGTTACAATTGACAGCAGCCTTACTTTTCCTCATGCAGCAGACATGGCAGAGCTCCCTGTCATCCTTGCCATCTGAACTAGCACAGGTACATTCCTCCAAGTCGTACTTCTCACAGATGGAGCCAGCACATTGCTGTTGGAGACATGAGCACACAGCCATCAGTTTCACTTGTAAGCATGCTGACATTAGGAAGAGATTCCTTTTTAATACTGAAAGCAGAACTGTAGGTCTAAAGGTGCTTATTGATAAAAATAATCATTGGGATTTCTTACAAAGACATTTCTTACAACAACGAAAATACATTACAGCTATTCAGTTGCAGTCTTTAGGCTTATTTATTTTTCTTAAAGGCAATTTACCCTTTTTATTTTTAACTCAACTCTGTAGGGCCTCAGAGTACCCTGAAAACACTCAGAGTACTGCAATTCACACTGAAACTTAATTACTCAAAACTGTGGTTAGGGGAAAAAAATACATTCAAAAGCATGTATTCAAAAAAGTATTATCATAAAATAATAATAAAAACTAATGGCATGAAAGACTCTATATTAATTCCACAGTGGGAGTACCCTTCAAATTGAATTTAATATATTTCAATTTATTTGCAATCTTTTTTTCAAAAATCCAGTAACTGTATTGAGAGAACTCCTCTAAGATGACTCTAGCTGAAAAATTATTACCTGCAGTATCATTTGATTAAAAACCCGTGCTGGGGAAATCAGACCTAAGCAACACAAGTTACAACTCTTCAAAAGGAGAACTTTTTGCTTGTTTCTGCTTTCAAGCAAACACAGATTAAATTGTAAGATACTTCCCATCAATATTTCATAGCAACTGCCATAGACTCTTTAATCCAGAAACCTAATGGCAGTTCAAAGTAATCCTATATTCTTGTGCATCTATGTTACATGCATATGTGTGGAGAAACTCTTGTTTTCATTAAACCACATTCTGCATGTGTTGATACACATCTAATTTTCAAAGGCAATAAAAATTACTTGATCAAGACTGAAGGATAATTTGTTCCTGGGTGACTTGGTCTAGGTGACCCTGCTCAGGCAGGGGGGTTGGACTAGATGATCTTCTAGCTCCCTTCCAGCCCCTAATTTCTGTGATTCTGTGATAATGAGAAGATGAAACTGGGAAATAAAATACTTTCATATACCTGATTTTTACCCAAAAAACGCCTTTAAAATGGAGCTCTGTCAAATAGTAAAGAGAGTTTGATATTTGTTGTTTGGTATTTGTTGCCTGATTCTTAATATTTGCTGTACGTCCACAATAATTTGGGCCGAAACCAATCAATTCAGCGCTTATTGACAAAGATGGAATTCTTACACTCTTCTCCCTTAAGTTCTGAAAGCAGATCACTTCAGAACAGTGTCTCACAACGAAAGACAGTTGCATGGGACTGGAAAGAAAGCAAACCCAAGCCATACCCCATTCATGCAAACTTGGGTGTGCCTGTTGCAAGCTGTGAAGTTCTCCTTGGGCTCAGATGCTGGGCAGAGGGCACTGACTCCGTTGCACATCCCTTCTTTGGCACAGTCGGAATCGTTGCGACACTTGTCGGTCTTCAGCTTGAAAACACACTGTGCAGTGCAGCAGGGGCCCTGGCTGGGGCTGGAAAGCAGCACAGGAGCAGCAATGGTATCAAAAGAACATGCTCAAACACTCAACATTTCTGATTTCTGCTTAGGAAAGTGTTTCTTTCTGTCCCTTACTGCACTGAATAGAGATTTCTTAGTGTAGTCGCCAATTCAACTCAGCCTTATTTTACAAAAATTGATATATTTTAATGTAAAATGTGCTTAAGATTTATCTGTCACCAATTAATATCCACAGCAGATTTTTTTTTCTTCCTATTTTCTTCAGCCATACCACTTATACAGTATAAAGAAGTAAAGGTAAGATCTTGTCAGATTAAAGACAGATTAAGTAAAGATTCAGATCTTGTATCAGAAATAACAGTCAGCATATTGCATACTAAGAAAAAAAATCACTCTTGTTACACAGAAAAGGCTAAAAGACATATAAAGGAGCTGGATAAATACCATACATTTTCCTGTGCAGAGAGGTTTCCAGAGACATGTAAAGCAAATCCATGTGTTAACATGGATTTTAACATGTTATTTATGGGATCCATTCTTACACTTGGATTTGCTTTACATGTCTCTGGAAACCTCTCTGCACAGGACAATTTTCTATCTTTACTAGAGCTGGAAAGAAGGGCATCCTAAAGCAGAACTGCTGCAGCAATTCATATTGAAGGCTGCTCCAACAGTGCATTAAGCTAGACCACAGTCAGCTGAACTCAAGAGAGTCAAGAAAGGAGGTGGTGGCAGCACCTGGCAGAGTCAGGAGGAAACAGCAAATCACCACAATGAGAAGCTCAGAGAGCAATGAGAAGACAATGTCAGCATAAATTACAGGAATTTACAAGGCAGGGGGAGTGGGGGGCAGGGAGGACATGAGAAGTCTAGCCACACATTCAATTTCTGCCTATCTCTAGAGAGGAACAAAAGCTCACACTTTTCATGTGAAAACAAAAAAAAAAAAGCAGTTTTCAGCTGAGATAAAAATTTAAGATGGAACTAAAAGACTTCATTGTAAGTCTTCTGATCTTTGAAAGTTCTTATAAATCACTCTGTGCACGACAGTGCCAAGATACAAGGTGACTTAAAAACACAGTTCAATTTAATTTACAAAACAAGCATTTAAGAACAAACAATAATTTTAAAAGTCACCCATCTCCTGTAGTCATTTCCCAGTTAGGCAATGCTGCAGAAATGGCACCCAGAAAGGCTCCAATTGCATAATATCCCCCATTACCATTTGGGTAATTAATTCCTCCCTGTCTACTGCAAACACAGCACCCTGGCTGTGTTCTGCTGAGTCACAGTTTTGGCAAGACTTCTGCACAACACGTTTCCAATAAAGGTAACAATTTCAACACGTTTGTCTGCATTGATTATTGCAATGTTAGAATCCAGTCCTGGATGCTGGGGCTTTTTCAAAAGCTTGAGAACAGTCATTTAAGGGAAAGCAAGTTACAATTAGCACCACATCATGCTTATGAACTCCTCGCTCGCTGTATAAGGCATCTGAGGCAGAATAAACGCTTTAGAAGTAACACAGATAAGCAGATTCAGATTCTAAAATATCAATTAACAAACCCCCCCCCCCCAAATGGAAGTGTAATATAAAAGCCATGCACGATACCTGCAGGATTTGCCTGGTCTTAACTTGCATTTTTTATCTTCTGGTTGGTTTGCATCATAACAGCATTCATCCTTACACTGGTCACTGTATCCACAGTCACACTGTTCTCCCTGTTCAACCAGCCCATTACCACAGATGGGTTGCCCAGACTCTGAAAAAAATGACAGTATATTTAAGTAGCAAACAGTACAAAGACTCTGCAAATAGTTTTAGAAATGCTCACGTTGACTCGATGGAAAATGCTTGGTCAAGATGGACTTCAGACTAGGGCTCAGGTCAACCTATTTTATTTACTTGCCATTCAGCTTAGTCATTCCCACAATTCATAGAATTTCAGGCCTCTGGGTCCAGGTTTCTGCTGATAACAGTGGGAGTTTCTTGTGTGGATAGGAAGTCAGCAGTGATAAGAAGCCTTTTTCTGCTGAGCCTCCAAGGGAGCAGCACCCATCCTTTCCTGCACTCCTCTTTTAGCAGAGCCTGAAGCCCTTCAGGCAGAAGCTGATGGTGTTGAGCTGAACTACTACTAACCAAAACCCAAAGGGACTTGCTGCACAATCTCATAAGATCTGTGAAAGTTCACACAGCACAGGCTCCAGAAACAAAGTTCCTGCTACATCCTTGGGTTTTTTAGTGTTTAAATAGCATTTTCTCTATTATGATTTGTGCTCCTTAACTATTGTTGTTTCACTGGGCATGGCTGGAAAGAGTGACTCTGTTTTCTTTACTACTTCCCAGCAGGCTTTATAAAGAAAGAGAAGAGCTTCCCACTGCCAGCCTCCTGCTCTCCAGACTAAAGAGCTGCAGCTCTCACAGCCTCTCCTCATGTCACATGCTCCAATCCCTCAGTCATCTCTGTGGCCCTTTGCTGGACTCAAAAACAAAACACCCAACCAACCAAAAAACCCACAGATGAAACTGAGCAAGATAAAAAAAGTAAAACAGAAATTAGGAAAATAAGTTTTGACCTAAGCATAATGGTAATACCTTAGCCATTCTGCTTTCAGGATGAATAAATACATACCAACAAAACAATTATTCCTCTTTTTTTCAAGAACTTGGCTGATATTTCTTATGCTGCAGTTAGAGAACTTGTTGTTGTTCAGTTTATCCCCAGATGTAGCTCTTGCATACATGATATAATTGCCATTTTCCTTCTGTCCTAAGTTCTTGGACTCTCCTGGAGTGCACTCCATTCCAGAATCATGCTGTAAAACAAGTATTTTAAGACTATTTCTATCAAGAAAGCTTCTTTAATTTCTTGTTATCTTTTTATACATCTGCAAAAGTATTCTGACTTGTTAACCTTTATGCAGTGAGAATAAAAGGTTCATGAAGAGAACAGCACCTTATACTCTAAGGTTTCTTGGAATTCAAAAAATAAATAGAAACCCAGGATTTTTCCTGGAAAAATGACTTGAAAAGAATTTTCTTAGAAGTAAAATAAAAAGAACAATCTTTCAGGCTGATCCAGAAGATGTTTCACTCCCAGGGACTGGTTCTTCAGTTTCATGTGCTTATATTTTCAGTTATATTTGAAAGGTTTGCTCCCACTCTGAGCAGTGGTGTTACAGATTTGCTCAAGGCCCATGAAGAAAACATTTACATGTGAGCATCTCTTTTGGAAGAACTTGTCATTCCTGCCATATCCTGATTTCATTTTACTTCCAAGAGTAGAAAGTGTATATACTTCAGTTTAAAAATAAAAACCCAAACCACAACTTTGTTCTCATCTCCAGCAAAACCAAAAGCCTCATGCTTTCAGCTTGCCACAAACAACCCATGTCCCTAAATGACTGGGAGACAATTTTGCTCTGAAATATTTTTATTGGTATATGAATCCTCACCACAACTTTCTTAGGTAAGCTTCTTATTATAAATAATTGACCATAAAGAACCTGTTCTATTTTTCACTTGTTGAATGAATTTGTCATCTTAATTTTTCACTGATTCCTCCTTTCCAGGATAAATCAAAATACATTCAGACTGATGTGTGTGATCCTAGTCTTCAATTAAAACCAAGAAAGTTTAGAAAATATAGTCCCTTTAGAGACTGAACTAGCAGAAATAATTCACAAAATTCACTGTTGCACCAGTGCCATCAAACCCTCATAAAAGGGGTTAGTTCAGCAGCCTGTTTTCTGTTTGTATACACATTCTGTGCAGCCACCATCACCATCTCCTTGGTTATAGGGAGTAAAAAACCCATCTGCAATCCACACACCTGAACAGATCAAGAGGAATACTCACAGGAGAACCAAAGTTGTGCCCAACCTCATGAGCAAAAGTGATGTGAGACACCTTGGGAGGAACATGAGAGCCATAGTTCTGCACAGTGATGATCCCAGTGTTGAGAGACTTCTTCTTACCATCAGAATACAGTTTGCTCTTCTCACAAATTCCACCAGAGCTCCCTACATTTAGGCACAAGTGCAACAGTCAGTAATTTCAGGAAAGAACTGTGTTACTTTTCTAGCAACATTTAGAAGGCATTTTTGCCTCTTCAGGGGATGCTCATGGACTAAAAATTTGGCTTAATTAATATTTATTATTGTTGATATATTATTTATTGTTATTATTATATTATATATTTTTATAACTAATATAATATTATTTATTCTATATCTTGGAAAGACCAGATTTCTCCACACTAGTGTTCTCAGCACTGAATGGACACATTCACACAAGCAGTTAACTGTTTTGGAATAGTGACATAAGGGCTATTTTAGACCTTCAAGGGATGGATAAGCCCTGATATTGTCAAACCTGTACTACAAGACTAGCAGGGTGGCTGCAATGTTTGTTAAAAAAAAACAACAACAGCCAAACAAACAAAAAACAAACCAAACAACACAAAGAAAACCAAATAAAGAAACTCCACCCAAAAACCACCACCCCCCACCAACCAACCAAAAGAAAATAAACAGAAAACCACACAGAACCAGACAAAAAAAACCCAGTAAAATCACAGGAGATCCTCTCTCATGGTATGAGCATTTCCACAAAATACCAAAAGTTTATTATACCTCCTTGTCAGCAAAAGTGACCCATTTTTTCACTGTACCAACTAAAGCTGACAATATTTTTGATATATGGTTTTATCAGACCCATACTTAGAAGGTCAACAATCAAGAGCATCACACTATCTGGAAAAGTCTTGAAATGATGATTAAATTTCACTTTTTTTTTTTTTTCCCTAACAAGTTTGTTCTGAGATATTATCAATGTTCTAAAATTCAGCATTTCTATTGCTAACATAAATTGTGTTGAAAACAACCCTCTTAAAGAAGTTGTTCTGTTTTCTGAAGTAAAATTTCATTTTAGTGAAATATCCCACTTAAGTCAGTATGTTCATAACTGCAACTTTTTTTTTTTTTTTCAATTAAATGTAGTTTTGGAAGCAGTATTTATGGAATGCACATGCCAGTTCATCCTGTGCTTGCTCAGTCTACAGACTAGTTATCACAGAACCAGTTTCTTACAGCTCTCTAAAATCAACATCTAAAATCAACATCCACAATTTGGAATATGTAATGAGCTATAATTGAATAATTCATACTTAGCCAAATTTAAGCACTAATAGCTTTTAAATATATTAATTTTATCAAAATAATACATCCCAGAAAACAAATATATCCAGGACAAACATCTCAAGATGCTGCACACATGAAGACTTATTTCTCAATTACTTCTTAAGTTTGATTTTTTTTTTTTTTTTTTTACATCAAGAGACAAGACTTCAGAGCTAAAATACAAAGACTGAAACTAATAAAAGTCAGTTCAAGAAGAGTCACATGGTAATTGTTCTGGTCATCTCCCAGAAAGATCTCACTGATTTCACTTGATTTAAACCAAACACACCAAGAAAAAAACCACTGAACTACCAACAGAAAAATACTTTCTAGAAAATTTGAAGCAGTTCAAAATTCAAACTGCCTACTTGTGCTCTGTTTATACACAGCAGAAATACTTGTTTCTTCTGACACTTTACTGGCCAGAAGGATGTTTTTCTTTGTTGTTCACATCTTGCTCAGCAGAAATTGACTAATTCAAATGTCACATGATATACTGTATTTTAAGAAACCACCCAATCAAATCATACCTGTCAATTTAAATGACACAGTTTCTACCCTTCCTCTTTCCACATGCTCCAATACTTCACCTCATAGCACTGAAGGTTTGGATAGAATTACCTGAAGGGGCTCCAACCCAAGCCAGACCAAGGACTCCATCATCAAAATCCCGGTCTGTGAACACATAGGCCAAGCAATAATCATCATGATTCTGTTCTGAGTTCAGCTCCAGAAACTTCTCCACACCAATGTTAGGAAATCTGAAGGGATTGGAAGAGTCCTTCTCATCTACAGTTGTGTTAATCTAGAAGTAAATGAAAACAAACTGTAAGACATGATTCATTGTCACTTGGCTTGTAAATACCAGCTAAAAGCTTACATAAATCCCTTGTTATGTTAAATAGTTAAAGCATGTTGCTAAAGATTTACAGGTCTTGACAAATCACCATCCCAATGTTTGGGAAACCAAGATCTACAATAAATACAGAATTGCAGTGGTGCAGTAAATCCTCACTCTTGTTTCTTCCTTTTTTTTTTTTATCTTTTCCATAAGTTTATATTTATCCTCTTAGATCATCACCTTTAGAAGGAACTTCTAACCTGAATTGCAATAATCTATTCTAAAGGTCTTGGAGACCAAGAGTCTATTTGCCACAGTCAACATCTCTGAAACATAAAAAGTTAATTCATATTAAAAATTACTACAGTGACTACAGCTTAATGAGTAGTGAGCTTCTGACAAAAACCCAAGCAAATAAATGGGTCAAGGAACCACTCACTGACTGCAGAGCTCCTTGTGCTACAAAATGCCTAACAATAAATTGAGGGGATCGAGTCTACCCTTAGTAAATCTGCAGCTGACACTAAGTTGGGGCAGAGTGTTGATCTCCTGGAAGGCAGGGAGATGCTGCAGAAGGACCTGGCCACCCTGGATCAATGGGCTGAGGCCATGGGATGAATTTCAACATGGTCAAGTGCAAGGTCCTGCTCTTTGGCCACAATAACCCCCTGCAGCTACAGACTTGGGGGTGAGTGGCTGGAGAGTGGCCTGGTTGAGCAGGGCCACTGTACTTGGGAGTACTGGTTGACAACCAGCTGAACATGAGCCAGCAGTATGCCCTAGGTGGCACAGAAGGCCAATGGGATCTTGGCTTGGATCAAGAATAGTGTGGCCAGCAGGACTAGGGATGTGATTCTCCCCCTGTATCTGGCACTGGTGAAGCCTCACCCTGAGCACTGGGGGCAGTTCTGGGCCTGTCACTTCCAGAAGGTCATTATGGGGCTGGAGAAGGGACTGGAGGGAAAAGCTGCTGAGGAGAGGCTGGGGGAGCTGGGGCTGTTCAGCCTGGAGGAGACTCAGGGGAGAGCTCAGCACTCTCTACAGCTACCTGAAGAGAGGCTGTAGGCAGCTGGGGGCTGGACTCTTCTCCCAGGCAACCAGTGACAGAACGAGAGGCCATGGCCTGAAGCTGAGCCAGGGGAGGTTTAGGTTGGATATGAGGAAGCACTTCCTTATGAAAGGATCATTAGACACTGGAATGGGCTGCCCAGGGAGGTGGTGGAGTCACCATCCCAGTGGTGTTTAAGAAAAGACTGGATGTGGCACTGAGTGCCATGGTCTGGCTGAGTGTCCTGGTGTCAGGCCTTAGGCTGGACTTGATGAACCCAAAGGTCTATTCCAACCTCAACAAGAATTCTGTGTAATTCTGTGTAGAAGTGCCCAGCAAGAGGCCTCGTGCCCCCTGCAGCAGTGTGAGAGAAGGCAGCAGTGTGAGAGAAGGCAGCAGTGTGAGAGAAGGCAGCAGTGTGAGAGAAGGCAGCAGTGTGAGAGAAGGCAGC
>WYEA01010090.1:31377-52511 GCA_033558465.1 Alcedo atthis
AGCAGGCCCCACACGACTCACTCGGATTCTTTTCACCATGAAGCTGATGTTGCGGATGCCCGCGAAGTCGGTGGCCTGGTAAATGGTGTCGATGGCCTTCACGTGGCTGGAGATCTGTCACAAAGCAGAGTCATCAGCTCAAACTTCTCTGCACCACGCTCCAGCTAACCCCCAAGAGCAAGAATTGCCAGGCCTAGGCTTTTGCATGCAAGATGTTGTGACACAGGAACTCTAACAGGTCTTAAGCGAACGCTGAGGGCAAAGAATGGCAATAAATCACTAATAACTTAGCATCTGCTTGTCACCACGCCAGGAAACTGTCAAATATTTTGTCACTTGCCTTTTTTTTTCTTAAACACAATTCTAACAGCTATTGCTACCTGTTTGTGCTACTTGTTTGATTAATTGCTACAATAAAGATAGCACTAGATTTAAAATTGTATTCAAAGCACTGTATGTCTTTGGAGAAAAGACAAAATGACTTGTTACAGCATTATTCTTTCATTTCTGGGAGAACATAAATAGGAAAACATTGATCATTTATCTTTTCCAAAAGCACAGAGAAATACTAGCTCATTGAAAACCTGGTTTTGAAGGTGACTTCAGAGCTTTAGAATATGCCACTCGAATTGCATTGTGAAGGTACAGTTTGGTGAGTAAGATTTGCAGTGAACCTTCAGACTTCAAGAGAAACACAATGATGTACCAGTTATTTTTCATCAAGTGACCAGAAAAAACACTCAGACCAAAACAAAGCCTTTCCAGTTAATAGTATATTGAGAATTTATGAGAAATACACAAATAATAACAAACTAGATAATAATAAATATCATTTATATATTAATACTTTACTAATAAAATTAAATACACACATATATACACTCTATACACATATAGTTTAAAAGAAAGGTGCTGGAAATACCTGTGCAATCACAGCTTCCCTTGTTCCATAATGCCTGTAGAACAGGTGATCAGTCTGAATATAGAGCTGACAGGTATTTTTTTCAGCCTGAGTGGCACGCTTTTTTCTCAAAAGCTGTGGACCACTGTTTTTAGGCTCTTCAAAAGGCTTCTACATATACACAGGAGAGAAATATGTTAATTTTGGAGATCTACATGCTGCACCAGATTACCTAAAAACAGTGATGGGTTTTTCTAAACCTACTCCACTAATACAAACAGATTTTCATTCTTTTTCTTTAACCCACAAAGTTTAATGAACCTTGAATTAAACTAACAATGTTATAGACAGTTTTCAAGTATGCCATCCATTTTTCCTGATCTCGGGCAATCCCTGATCTGAATTTCATTTTATATTGCAAAAGGCAGTCCTGTCAAATAGATTTCATTCATGGGATCTTTGGTATTTTTTCAATAAGAACAAATGCTTCATAAATCAGAAAAAAACCCACCAAAAAACCAAACAGCACCACAGTACTTAAAACACATCCTTCCTAACTCAAGTTATTGCACATTGTAATTACCTTAGTCAGCTACCTTGGCAAACAGAAAAACTGAGGCACTTCAGCATGGAAATGATGCACTAAACATGAAGTTAAAATAATGCACATTAGTCAGAGCAGCATCTGCTAACACATCTGCCTCATGGCATCCACTTCTTGGTGGCCCTCTCTCTCCACCAGGTTTTACAAGTAAACTTTTGGGAAAGCAAGTTATTGTTGCCAACTCTGAATTACATAATACTGATGGTAATTTCTAGGGTCATTCCGCAAATACAGTTTAATTTACTGGCACTACTTAACAAGCCATACTGCAGTTTTTTTAGAATATACTCAACCAACACCACAAAACTTGGAGAATTTGGAACAGCTCCAAACATCATTAACACCAAGAGAAGCTCAATAATTTACTGTTGGAAAATGTTGAAAGAAGAAAAAAAAAAAATTACATGAGAAGTGGTGCAAACCTTCAGGTAAAAAAAAAAAAAGTAGAGGGATCTGAAGAGGTACACAAGCCATAAATCACCTCCTTTCACAGGCCATCTGTAGCATGCTGTAACCCCTTCACTAGTAAGACTCTCCCACTTCAGCACTTAATTTTCCACAGAAAGCACTCAGCTACAAGTGTGTTACATTAATATAGCTTAAAGAGCAATCACTTTTTCAAAGACCTATATGGCAGAGGTCAAGGGACCCTGAAAGTCTTCCTCCTCAACTGCAATAAAGTGTGTTCCTCATTTCAAGCTTGATTTCCACACCCCTCCCAAATGCTAGTTGTTGAAAAATCAGGGATCATGTGGGATTCATTAAGACTATGAGCTAGCACATCTATGTTGTTGAACCAATGTGAAAAAGAATTTAGAAAAAAAATCTGTTAATAAGAAGGCTCTGTCAATAATTTCAACATTCAGGGACCATGACTGACCCCAAAGTAAGAGACAAAAGCAAGAAATAGGAAATGACAGTTCATTTTTAATCAGCATGAAGCATTAGCTTGTGTTGTACCTCTGTTGTTGGTTCTTCTATACCAGTCATCTGGTACTTCTGCATTCTTTCAAATACTGAATGATCTGCACAACCTCCTTGTGGTCCATATTTATGTGGGTATTCTAAAAAGAGGAAGGCCAGGTTGAGCTGTCAGATGCCAAGTACAACTGCAAAACATGGCTGGATCACTGCAACTTACTCAGTATTTCTCTAATATTGCACATGTGGTTCGAGGGAAATATTCTAAGATTTAAGTATTGTGCAGCTACCTTTTCAATCAGCATTTCTCAGTTTGACAAACAGAACAAAACTAACAATTGTTTCTTAACACTGTTTTCATACAGACAGCAATAGAAAAAAATACCACGAGCAATGTCTTAACAGAAGAGCTGCATTTATACATCTGTTAGCTTGAACAGCTAAATAAATAACAAATAAAGCAGCTTTAAATAAATAACAATGGAAAATTAGTAGAGATCAAGTATAATAAAGACTGCTTGGATAAAAGTTTTTTTATTCTACTTGGGAAACCAAGAGATTTCATTCTTGATTTCTCAAGAATGACAGCAAGGTTTATTACTTCATTCATCTTCCACAGAATTCTGGAAAATATTTCTATTATGCAACTTAACTGCCAATATAGAATTGAAACCCTAACAATCCTTGGTTTCAAACTTAATTCTGCAACTCCAGGATTGAGTTTGCTAGAAATATTATTGCCAAGATGAAATGCAGCACTTCCATTCTGCACATACTAAAACTGAGGGAAAAAGTGTATGTATGTGTGTGTATATGCATGTGCATGGAGTTAAAACTTACAGAACCATGGGTGACAGTGTTTATATTTAATACCTTCTGACAACTGCTAACTGGATGGCAGATCATCCCATCATCTACAGATGCTCAAAATAAGAATTTATCCTTTCCAAAAAAAAAAAAAAAAAAAAAAGTACTGACTTCTACAAAGAGATTCCTGATCACAAGCATTTTTTTCCTTATCAGTAAACAGTATGATCTGTTAAGCATTTAGGTTAAGTACTTGATGGATACTGGATTTAGGCATCTGAGGAAAGGATATGACATCAAATTCCCACTGAAAATGATGGGAACTCAGTTGAACTGCTGTAGAGATTTGCACACTACCAGCAAAAAAACAAAATTCAAATTAAAGCAGATAGAAAAAAAATCCTTATTGCAGATTTCATTCTAAGCAGTCTGTCACTGTGCTCTTATGACAACTGCCAAGTAGACCTTCAATATTAAATGGACAAAACCAACATAAAAAATAAATCAACAAGAGCTTTGTGATGCCAGTTCACTCCATACATAGGAGTTCACAAAAATTACAAAATACCCTTGTTTCCAGTTGCATTCTACTTCCAAGACCATAAAGAAGTAAATGGCCATGTTCATTTCCCTGAAGGTCTGAGCATACTTTTCCTGTCTAATGTTCTCTGGGGAAATAATTTTGTATTTTACCATCAGAACTCGGGGCTGCACAGGAAACATATTCAATTTAAATCAGTGTAGTTGCAATGAAATCCTAACCCTTAAACCAGTTTCAAGAGAATATTCTAATGAAAATAGCAATCTGCATCTTTCTAGCACTAAATGATAAATGTTTGATCAAGAGTGGTTTAGAAACTACCATCATTCAACTTCTGTTTCAAGTTATAAATAGAAGGCTGTCTTCCTCTGGTCACCACATTCACTGTAACAGACAAAAGCTGCCTTATAAAAGTTGACAATATAATCCCCATTTACAAACCCCCTTTTGTTTAACTACTGAATAAGAACTCATTGAGATGCTAATCATATGTTGCATTGTGATTTCTGAAAAGCTCTGAAAAGCACTAAAAAGCATATTGTTTCAAAAGGCTGAAACATGGGTGACCAAAAAGCATCACAGATGAAAGCAAAGATGACTTCTTCCCCTAGTCTTTCCCGAGTTAGAAACGTGACATTTTGGTTGCTTTTGTCCTGGGTAAAATACTAGTAGTTGACTTTATTTCACAAGAGTTAGCTGTAGATCAGAGCAGTAACAACAGATTTGCATGCTTGTTTTTATGTTTCAAGCTACTGTAAAAGCTTAGCTTCTGGTGGTGTTGGTGGGGGTTTTTTGGAGCTGCAGTTCGATGCAAAAACAGCCCTCATGAAAGGAAAAAAAAAAAGAAGTAACCTCAAAAGCACTATTCAGAAAGTGACAGCAGCAGTCATGGACTTCAGAGGATTCCAGAGCACAGAAATCCCAGAAGGCATCTAGGATACCACTAAGAAAGTGGAAGTAGCCCCATCAGAGGCTGCAGTGCCAGGATGTGCAGGAGCTGCCCAGACTCAGCTGCAGGATGGGCTCCTGCCACCCCTGCTGAGCCAGCAGGGCTCTCCCCTCACTGCCTGCGAGCCACGCTGCATTCTTCCTTTAATGGGGCTCTCGACAAGAGATTTTTAGACAATCCCCTCTGATAAGATGATTTTGTTCCTAACTGATGGCTTGGGTGCACTACATTCAAGAAGAAAACCAGTGTAAGCCACCACACCAGCACCTGAATAATTACATATCAGCTTCTTAAGGTACTGTTCTATTTCTGTCATTAGCTGATAACAGTGAACAGGGTATTTTTAGTCTCCTGCTATTTACAGCGTAAGGTACTGGTACAGCAAAGAATCTTCCTGCTCGTCTCCCCCCTTGCCAACTGGGCAAATCACTTGACTGCCTTCTGTTCCTTCACTTCCCCCCTGCTTTCTACACCAGGGTTCACCAAACTCTTTGTAAAGCAGCCAGGGGTTTTTCTACAGAAAGTGCAGTGTAAGCAGCAGTGCAGCATTCCCTCTGTGAGGCAAGACCTAGCAATCCTACCAAAGACTTTAGGAATGCATGCAAATTCTTCACAGAAATGTTTTTAGAAAAGACATCTTACAGTTTCCCACCAGACTTCTGTATTTTTTAATTTACTTTTCTCCACTACTGCATTCCAGAAACCCCTGTAATAGTCCCCCTGCAGCCTCCTCAGCCCTCCCCTGCAATGCTCTGTAGAGCTGAGACTGCAACACGTGCTGCAACTTCTTTGAGAAACAGAAGCAGCGTATGGAACATTATTCTATCAAGTGACTTTAGTCTCAAATCTAGGTCTTGTGATCACCAGGAAGAGATACATTTAGTCAGCAATCAAGTGCAGCTCACATTGTGCAGCAAATCACATCAAATGACTGCATTAATTCAGAAGGCCTTTAAAATGATGCAACTTCTATTTGATTTGGGGTTGGTAATCATATTTACATCTCTGCTAGCTCACAGCAATGTTAGCACTCAAAACCAGCACACATACTGTCACTGAATGTAAACCACAGCTGTATTCCAGCAGCTTTATTCAATTAGAAAAAAATAAACAAAATTTGCTGAGTTTTAGCAGATAAGCATCACTGCATTCAAAGAGAAGTAACCAAGGAGAGTATTATGCAGGATCTGTTTTTCACAAGCTTACAGAACAGAGAAAATAAAATATTAAAGCCAAACCAGATACTCCCATCTATCTTCCTATTTCTGACTCTTCTTGTCACAATAGTTTCATGATGATGATGCACTTGGAAAATGATTTATACAAGATCACCATGAGAGTGATTTCCAGTGATCTGCCTCAAGACACTTCACCCAGTTCCAACTGAGATTTCAAACTCAAGTCTTCTAGGATTTGAAGGAGGTTTTAAATGAAGTTCCAATTCAAACTGCAGCTTTCAACATGCAGCTCATTAGCTTCAGTAACCAAAAGATAACCTCAAGTAACTCTCTGCCAACATCTACTTGAAAAGGCAAACTTAGAATCACAACTTTATTGCAGGACTTCTGGGGTTCACCATAAGGTTACCTAAGCATCCAGTTAATATTTTTATTACAGCTGAAGACTGATCATAACATCAAAAGGTGAGTGCATGAGGACACTGAGGCATCAGTTCTGAGGGGGTAGAAGCATTCCACAGTCCTCTCATCCCTCTGGTGCATCCACAACTCAAGCTAGGCTTCTGGGGCCATGCTCTTCAATTCCATTAGGATTCTCTGGACAATTCCATCAGCTACAGTGTAAAATAGGATGTGCTGGGTGCCATCATTCTGAAGGGCTCTCTCAAGGCATCTGTGCCCTACACGTGCAGGGGAAGCTTTTATTTCCCACAAGTACCACCTCATTAGATTTGGGGATCAACAGTGACTTGGACTTTCATTATCCTTTACTTCCCAGATCATAGGGTAAAACAATCACTAGAGAGAACCCTAAGAAAGCATTTTTCAAAAGAAACATGTATCTATTGACTAGAAAATACATGGTTTATACACTGCTGAGCATTTCTTAAAATGGCAGAATAAGAAAGCCTCGTTTTGCTTTGCCATAAATCTTTCACACCAGCACTGTGTATGAATCACTTCAGGACAGAATGATTCAGTGTAACATGAATCCAAAACCTCATTTGATGCTTACAAATGGCTTATAGTTTTTGACATTCCATAAAAATAAAGCAAGCAAGCTCCTCTGTAGCACAAAAAGGAAGTACTCACTGATATCATCTTCATGATACATGACAGAGTGGAAAGGTAGAGTTTTGTCTTTTATGTATCTCTCTGCTGGCTCAATATAAAAGGTCCCACTGTGAGTCTGGATGAATCCTTCAAATTTGCCGTCAATAACAGACCCATGGCTAAGACTTCCCTGCTCACCTGTTAGGGGAAACAGTTCATTAGTTTTTTTCTATACCTTTCTGCAAACCTCAAGCACACACACTACCCAAGGCATTAGAGCAGCCAATGCTAATGATACTTGCATCATTATCCTGATCATGCACCAGCTCCCACCTGCTAAAACCCATCATGAATAAGACAGTAATAAGATTGGAGATAATAGCACTAAGATATTCTTGCATTAAGTGTGTGTCCAAATCCAAGACTAAGATAATTCATCAGCAAGACAGTTATCCCCTAGTTACTACATTCAATAGCTTCATAATCAGGTGCATAAATGACAGGTTTAAAAAGCATTTAATGAAGAATTCAACTCTGTATTTTCAAGCTGTAACATATACAGCATATAATCCTATATCCAAATCCCATCCTTATACATCTGTTCATATAATACTAAAGATAATCAATCAGAGTGCATACTAAATTTTAAAAGCTTTCAGAGAAGGATTTCCCTATATTCAAGACATTCATTTTTCTCTTCAAGCATAAGCTACTTAAAACTGTAGCTATGTTCAAATGTAGGATGGAGGGAATTTCTATCTGACACAGTCACACCCTGGGAAAGTACAACTGTCAATGTTTAATCACAGCTACAACACACAGCATCCCCATACAGCTCAGAATCACACTACTCAAGTATCAGAACTGAACTCATGATTAGCCAGTACTAATTCCTCAGTAACAATTATCATGGGTGTTAGAAAGGTCATGCACAGTACAGGACTGTGAGATATCCTGATATGCCATAAAACTCTTGAGAGCACTGAGTGGAAATAGGCTTTTCAGAACACTCCTTTTAAGACACTTGTAAGTGATCCCAGATTTACTTACTATATTCTCTGAGAATGTGCATTAATATCCTGACCTTACAAGCCATGTATCTTGAGAAAATTTCAGAGCCTTTGAAAGGAAGATTCCATTTTCTGAATGGAAATCAAGAACCAACAGCAAAACAGTTTGACTCTAACTTTGTGATCTTCACAAGTACAAAGTTGGGTTGAATGTGAAAGGTAATAAGAAGAATTCACATGGATGCTCTGATCTCAGCCCTCAGTAATAAGGGAAGAAGCAAAAGCTTTTCTGAAATAACTTCACTAAATTAGAAGAAAAGCCCCGCAAAAAGACCCCCCCACGCCTTAAAAGGCCTCTGACTTAAGTCAGTTGGCGAATTGGTCCACCTAGGTGCATATAAATTACTAGGCATGCATACTTTTCACAGTTTAACACTCACTTCAAGCCTGAAGGAAGTTACTAACAGATCTTCAGGAAGCAGTTAAGATTCCTTTCAGAACCAAACAGACAAGGTATAAGTGACAGAATAAGTCTTAATCCTTCTCTTCTTTTCATCTGCTTTTAATTCCTTAATTCTCCTTCCTTTTTAATATTTTTTTTCTTTTGTACTTACTGAAATTGTGTATATTACCCTTAAAGATGGAAGTTCTATATTCCTTAAACTCCTTTGAACTAGGAATGGTACCTGATTTTTTTTTTTAATGCAGACAGCCTTGTCTTTTTTTTTTTTTTTTTTAAAATGCATTACACTTCTACAAGGAGTATGCTCTAAAACAGAGTTGAACTTCAGGTTCTATGGATATGAAAATTATTAGGCAAAATACTCATTTGTTAAGGGTGAGATGAGAAAATAAAGGCAGATGTAGTTTAAATGTGTTTAGAATCATTATTGAAGTTTAATAATGAAGAAAACCTAATATATGGATACTAATTTTCTGCATGTGCTATGAAAAAAACCCTCCTGTTTAAAATGACTGCACTTAAATCCAATTTCAAGTGCTGTACTTACCATAAATGTGTCCAGTGTAAATATGGGAGGTATCATAATCAATTACTTGGTTTGATATTTCTACTTTAAAGTCTTCACTAAAAAGAGATGTATCTCTCTTCATTCGAAGGTTGAAGTGTCTAAAGTGAACAAAACAAGATGGTAAATTGTCTTCAATCTTCAATTACTAGAGCACTAAGCAAAAGTACTTCTAACAGTTTTGTGCAAACAATTTGCAGACTGTAAAATTTATCTATGGAAAATGTTTACAATGTACAAGAACTGGACCATAGCCTTGAGGGATTTTCTTAAGCAAGATTTAGATGCTTTTGATTCAAATAGCTAAATTTCCAAGATTTAAGCCATAAACCAAGGTTAGACTTGAATGCATAAATCTAAAATGCTGATTGACTATACTCTTGTTCCTTTTCTCCAGTAGACACAGATACAGCTTAAGGGAAAAAAAAAAAAGCAACTATCTTAACTCTTTTGCCTCACAGTGCTGTGAAGAACAATTCTGTTTATTATCCATTCATTACAAACATTCAAGTAACTAAATGAAATATACATGAGCTACCTACTATTTGAACTGAAAATAAAAAAATAGGATGAGAAACATTTAATAAAAAAAAATAAACTGGTAGAGTTACATGCACAACTAGAAACTCTACCCATTGAATTATCTTGTCCAGATTAAAACATCCTATTTCTTTGATGCCAATCCTACTGCTAATCTTTAGGTGAAACAAACTACAATTGTCCAAGGATAAGTTTGGTTCAGTGAAGTCAAGCAACATAACTGAGATCTTCAAATGACTGTCAGGAATTCATACCTGTGACAACCATTAGCTTGCTATATACTAATACCACTTATATACACTATAATATAAAAAATTCATTTGCAATTCTCTTCAAACTGTGTATAAACACCAAATTCAAATATAGATCAGTGAAGTTGTTGAAACTTCAGCCATTCCAGTTTCAACCTGCACCTCAAACCATCTGACACCAGCAGTATTTTGACACAACTGTACATTGAGATGCCAACTGGAGATGAAAAACCAGCCATTCCCACACTTCCAACCTGCTAAGGGCTCTAGTGCCTCACCTTGGCTATTGTGCAATGCAGGCAGCCACCTTGTGTGGCTTTTCTGGGGGAAAAAAAGTTAGAAATGAAGAAGCAGAAAATTTTTTAAAAATGATGGCCAGGAATATTAAGAACTTAAAGAATTTCATTCAAGCACTTCCAGAGGTTCTGCTCACTTTGGTTGTCATCTACTGCTCGAGGTGTTGCAGAGATTTCAGCTCAATTTTAGTTTGAGTTTTCCCTGTAACCAAGTTCTTCAGTTACTGAGGATGGAACTGTCTCAAGTGCATCTGAGCTTAGCTGACTAGATACTGTGTACTTCAGTGCTCGTCCCTTCTCTGCTATTTGAGAGAATTATATATATATTTTTTATTTTATTTTATTTTATTTTTTTTGGCTATTCTTGCCAGAAGAAGCCTGTAATTGTGCCTCTGTAATGACCTGAGGTATCTAAAAATCCCATCAAGAGCCCAGATTATTACTGGTAGTGTTGGGAGTGCTGGTGAGACCCCTGTAGAGCCCCTGCCAGAGAACACACTGCAGTTTGCCCAGCACCCCACCAGTGTTCAACAGAAGCCAGCTCCCTGCAGACAAATTTGAAAATTTGGAAAATATTTGAAAATACTGACATTTTGGGAGCATGCTCTATAGACCTGCTCGTGTAGCAGTGATCAAAGACAGCCCATAATATACTGCACAGGATCTCACCACCAGAATCTCTCTCACCAAGTTCCAAGGTGGGAATCCGGATTCTTTTCCCTGGTGCAGAGCAGGTTTTCCAAACAATCCCAACCCCATCTATATAGCACTTCTATCTCAGAACTGAAAAAAATTGACTTCAACATTTGATTTTTCTGGTTGCTATTCCTGGAAGTTTCAAATAAAACAGAGGTAGCAATTATTGTCTCTAACAATTAATTGCATCATTAATTTCTTGCTGGTTCTGAAACGCACTAAGACGATGCAGGACTTCACACATATTAACTCCCATATAAATCAACAGATTAAAAAAGACTTCTCAGGTGGAAGCAGGGAATTGATCAAGTTTAGACTAAAAGAACACCAAGCAGATAGACAAACCAGCCCTAGGTCTCAACTCAACTCATCCAGGGTATCCTTCCAAATGCCAAGTGATGAGTCCTCAGCCTGAGAAATGAGCAGCCACTCAGCAGTGCTACTGGACTGCCAGCTGACCCCACTGCAGGGCAGTGCTCAGTGCTTATTCTCCTTTCATTTTCCTCCTTACTTTTTCACACTGGTACATAACTAACATTATAAATTCTAACCCATGCTGTCAATTACATATATTTGATTATTTGCAGGATTAGAGAACAAGTTAAAAAATACAAAATAATGCAGCTGTGCTTCACAGTAACAATTCTCTGACCATCAGATTTCTTAATTTAAACTATTAGATAACATGATTGTCTCATAGCTATTTTTAAACAGGTCTTTGCTTGGTCAAACATGTTGATGGGAACAAGATTATCTATCTGGACTGTTCACCCTTTTAATAATAAAAATGAAGTGACATCTTCCTTTAGTTCTCTCCCACCAAAAGAAAAAAAAAAGACATTAATCTGTACTTCCAAGAATTAACAAGTCACCAAACTTTAAACAATGGTAATCATGTATTGCCTGAAGTCTACAGCAGAGAAAGTAAACTCCATTTTTATGACTGTGCAGAGACATCTTAATGTATTACTTACAAGTGCCAGTGAAATTAACTGCACTGAAGAGATGCCAGTTTATAGGTGGGAAGACTCCAAACTGTAATGACTAATTCAAACAAAAGGATAGCTGGAAGTTCAAAAAAAAAAAAATTTCATTACCCTAATTTCTCAGTAAGAATCTTCCAAAGACCCTATAAAATCTATTTCAGTATCTCACTCAATAAAGAAGTTTTCCTAACAAATTTACTCTAGATTTTTTTCAAAGCCTAGATTTCTCTTCCTTTCAAGAAAGGAATAAACTAGTCCCTGTTCTTCTCAAAATAATGTGAAAGAGAATGCACTACAGTTTGGAAATGCATCTCAGTTTGAGAGACATAAGAAGCTTAAAAAAAGCCTTTGGTAATTAGCATTTCAGGTTCTCTGTGCCAGCACCTGGATCAGTGCAAACTGATTCCCTAGTGTGGCACAGTAACTATCTCCAGAAAAAGAATGACAGAACAAGAAAAAAAACCAAGGAAAGAAGTTAGTGCAGAGTTGGAAAAGTGGCTGGAAAGAGGAAACCAAAGGTTGGCAGCAGGATGGAATGTGACTGCAGAACAAGAGTCCATTTTGGTTCATGCTCCTTTTCTTCTCAGTAAGGAGGAGACAGATCTGTGCAGCTGCTCTCCTGGGAGCATCCCCCCAAGTCAGGATCTAGAAGATACTACTAAGGCTTGAGGTCTAAGTCTTTGACCCTAAATTTTCCCCTTTAAGAAATCAAAGCCTCTCTTCTCTAAGAAATGGAATTTAAATTCCATTAAATTCTTAAATGGAATGGGGGTCTGTATTGAGTCCTAACTGCTTCCACAGCAGGCACCCCAAAATCCTGCTTCCTGCACACCAGGCTCGTTCCAAGTCTGAACTACATTAAACAGAAGAGATCTTAACAACCCAAAGGTGAAGTTAAACCAGTCCCATGGGAAATCTACAGAACCATCACACTCATGGCCATTATACCTTTTTATACTGTTTGCAATTACTATTAAATCCATGCAACATACCCCATCATCATTTCACTGCCAATTCCCATGCTCTAACACTAAAGAAAACATCTCTTCAAAGCAATGTGTATTAAGATCTCCAGGCTCATCATTCTTTCTGCTACCTGCAGAGAGAAGGTATCATCCTCTAGTAAATACTGACCTCAAAAACCACCTCTACAACACTGCAGCCCTCAGCAATCCCAGCTGGAATGCTTGCAGCTTGTTTTTCCATCAGCACCTCGAGGGTGGCACTTCTGATTGGTGAGAGATTTCTTGACTGACCTTCACAAGTCAGACTTGCTGAGCTTGTTCCTCTAAAATACTATGACTCAGGATGCAGCCTTCACCCTAAACATTTTGCCACTGACTATTCTTGATCTACAAGCTGTGTGTATCAAGAATTTCTATCATTTGCATGTATATTGATTTGCTATACGTGCAAATAACATAAGCTGGCCCAGATAACAAACCTTCCAAGCAGGATTACAAGTAGCCACATGTTGACTAATTTACACTCTAAGATAAATCAGATATCTCTCCATCCCCAAGAGTAAGGTTTTAAGAGCAGAATAGTCTTTACCCAGGGTCTGGGTTTTTTTTTTCCCCTTTCAGCAGAACTTGTTTGCAAAGTGAAGTGCAGATTGTGTCACTGGAGTTTTGCAAAATCACCTTCCCATTTGTAGTTTAAAAGGTTATTATTCATACACAGTGCTATGTTCTAATAATTCAAGAACATGAGAACAAAAATGAAGCAGGTAAAGATGGATTAGAAAAAAAAAATCACAAGGCAATGTTCCTATATTAATGCAACTAAGAAGGCAGTTTAGAAAGAAGCCTTTTGAGTGGGCCAGCCACAGGACAGCAATCTGAATATGAGCACATCTGAAGCACACAGCTTTGCATTTTAAGAATGGGGCTTTTTAAGCTAAAAAGTTCTGAAGAATTAACATCAATTTGAACATGGGAAACCCAGCAGCACAGCTGGGCAGTCCCACCAGTCCAGGTATTCCCAAAGCAATCCCAAGTGAAACACTAAATGCCTTTTTTCCTGAGGGCTACACATATTCTAGTTGAAACTCATGAAATGCAACACATGTTACATACAGATCCAGCCTCTCAAATATTTTTAAAATATAAAATATTTTAAAAATATTTTTTAAATTACAGAATACTCAAGTCCCTGCTTCCCAATGTTCTTCAAGACAAAACTGCTTTACCTACAAGCACCTTTTTTTTTATTTTTAACAAAAATTGTAGAAAGTGAGACCCTATTCCAGGGTCTCTTACTTAGCAAGTTAGTTAAGGAATAACTTACAAGGTACAATAGACAGGGGATGACTAAAGAATGGTCACAGAGCTCTGAATAAAGCTGGAAAAAAAAAAAAAAAAGCAGTAAGAACTAAAGAGATTTTTTTTTTTTCCTTTTCACATTCAGGAAAGTGAACTCTAAAATGAATTGTAGCCAGTGAACCTTGCAAAAAATCTCACAGAAATAATTAATGTAAGCATTTCACAGAAGCCAAGCAGTCAGTCCTATTTAAAGGCCACTAAACCAATCTATTTAAGAGGGTAGTCTGTTCAGGAGGGTGTTTAAGTGCTCATGGAATGGACAACTAATTTTCAGATTAGTTGGGTAACAGTGAATGTGCTTTATGTCCTGGCACTCACAGAATGTAGAGGACAAAGCCATTGCATTTAATGAGCACTGTGTTGTAAGCACAATTACAAGAATACTTAAAAAAAATTAAATGCCAAAAAAGAGAACATTTAGTGCTTAATACAAAACAAAATGTGACAATATAAAGTCCTTTTTCATCCAACAGAGCTTCATTTCTGCAGTCCACCTCAGCCAGCATGCTCAAGATGTCAACTTTTTCAACATAGAAAATATTATTTCTTTGCTTATTTCCTTCATATGTTATATCCCCCAATATGGTCAACAACTACCTTCAAACACAAACACTGACCAGCTCAGAATCATGAAGGCAATACAAAGTTAAAATACAAAATTAAAATACAAAATTAAAACCTCATACTTAATTAAGGACAATGAAATTTTGAGGTCCACTCTTGCTTTTCACAACTGTACCAGACAGCTCAACTCCTGTATGACTGATAACTGTTGAAGATAATTAAGCAAATGATACCTGCACAGAAAAAAAACCCAATGCCCAAATCTTGGTGCTCACTAGACTTGCCCCATCAGGCACATGCACTTCACTAGCCTTTAATGGAGAACCATCCTGACTAAAAGTCCTCCCCCTACAAAGCCAGAAGGATTGGATAAGAAGATTTTGCTGAACTCCTTCCCCTCCAAAAGCCACCTGTTGTAAAGTTCCATAGCAGAGCTTGCTTGGGATACACAGGGGTATGCCCTGTTAGTAAAGCAGAGCAGGAGAGGCAAGAACACTTTGGTCAGGAAGAAAACAGGAAAAGAAAAATTGTCTAATGGTCACCAAGGATCCCTATAAAGGACCAGTATCAGTGATTTTTAATGCAGTGGAAGCAAAGCTTGTGTTTCATCATTAGTTAGAAGGTATTCAAGTTTGACTATGAGAATGCAAACCTCTACAAACATTTATGCAGACTGACCTGAAAATGGAATAGAGCAAATTATGGGAAATCATTTTTGAGTGCTGGTGAAGTGTGTAAGGTGGCAGAGGCTGAAGAACAGGTTATTCCAGTTACACCAACTGACATAATCTAATATTTACATTATTTTAACCCTATATTGAGCTAGCTTTTAAGACTTGAATGTGCTGTGCTAAAAGGATCTGGACTTAGCAGTCATGACTTGTGAGCCCAATTTAAAACACAGAAAAGCATTTTTTCTTAGTGAAGCCCCTGTTTTTAAACTATCCCATGTTTTATAGAGCAACCTAACAACATTCAGCAAGTGAATGCTTTAATATACAGAGGCATAATCATATGAAAGGTCTTTTTATTTGCATTGCTTACAAAGAAGTGATGCTCCAAGTATCTAGTAACAGTTTTCCTCTTGTAAGGATCACATAGAGACCATGTATTCCAACAAATGTCTGAACATAATTCACAGCATTTTCTTTTAAAACATAGGTTAAAATATGAGAACTGTAACTAACTTGAAAAACCATCTGACAGAAGTTCTCAATGTATCTTTACTTTAGTAATAAACAGCTGGTGTGTTCAAATATGACTTGAAAAATTCAAATGTTCACTTAAGTTGTGCAGGCAACCTTCTCATGTAAGAGTCATTAACTAGCCCAGTGGAACTGGGTGTGGGTAAGTGATTAATAGGACAAATTAAGAAAAAATTAGAAAGCATAAGTTAGTAGGAGTGCATTAAATAAGTGTGGCAGTGGAGTTAAACACTACATAGATGCAGTTCTTTTATTCTTCAGAATGCATCAGGGTCTCAGGAACTCATTTTGCCATTAGGTCAAAAGATACAGTTCCAAGAAAGCAGATGTCAGGCAAGTTTTTCAAGCTCTGTCCTCAAAATGAAATTACTACAAATGAAGCATTCAGTGTATTTCTCCCATTCTAGAGCTGACACTAATTCAGTTTAAAATGTTTTGTGATTAATAAGATTGTAAATGTTTATACTGGAAAAGAAAACCAACGTAACTTTCCAACCTCAGTGCATGGGCAGGGTTATGCTCAGTAAGTGAAGAAGCACAAGTGCACTTATGTGACAAAATCTAAGGTGGTTATCAAACATCATGTCAGTTTTAGTGCTGTCCCAATATCATTTTCAAAACTGCTCCCAAACAGAAGTGCTACCATATTAAATTCCCTCACTGTTAAGTTGGTGGCAAAGCTGTTGCTCTTCTATGAATCACTCTTTTTTTCCCCACATACAACACCACCCACAGCACACCCAGTGTGGGAGGGTGGGGCAAGAAGTGGGTTCAAAAGCTACTTTACAGCAGTAACTTGGTTAGTTAATATTAACACTCTGCATTCATTACCTTTGTACCATCCTTCCCTGGACTCAAAGGGTACCTTAAATTAACTCACACTGCAACACTCCATATCAACTAGCAGGTGGAAGAGCTAGAGGGATTGTTTTAAATCTTCATATTCATCCCCATCTGAAGCATTTTTCAAAGGAGCATGTTTTGCACCACTGGTGAAGCAGTAATATCAACTGATCTAAACTAAACCACACAGTTTGATTCCAGCTAATTGATAGTTACCCATACCTTAGTTTCAGTGATCTGCACTGCCCTTTTAAGCTAGTGTTTCAGCACTGAGCAGTGGTGTCTTTGGTTGAATTCCTTTCATCTGCCTAAGTTGTACAACAAAAGCCTTGAGAAATTTGTTCTTAACAGCATCTTGTGTAGCATTTCAGTTGGAGATGAAGGTTCAGTAGGGCAGTGTTTCACACAACCATCTGTACAACTAGGGAGTCTGGTGTGCAAAGAGGTAGATCATTACAATACCCATTTAATTATGAAACTTATTAGCCCACAGTTAAATGGTTATATGTTCATATCAAGTTCAAGTGACATCTAAACTTCATTTTTATTTTTAACTTTTTCAACAGAAGAGTACTGTGAAATGCAGTTCTTAAATCCCAACACTACTGAAAAGAACAGATACTAGTTAAACAATCATAAAATACTTGTAGATAAGTCATTTCTGGCCACTGAAGCTGTAAATTTGATTAATGTGATCTGGCCTATGGCAGCAGGGTCACTGGCAAGGGTAGGCCCAGCTAGCTTTGCTGCTTGTTTCCAGCAGTGACCAGCAGCTTTTCTCTTGTCTATTCCATTTATTTCTATTGCCATTTCATGAGAAGCCAGGTGAAATCAGAATACCACTTCAGTACTCCTAAATAGCAGCTGTTCAGCATTTTATTCAAGATATTCAATCTCATTCACTCACTTGCAGCCTCCTTGCCAGGGAGATGCAAGGTGGGCAGCTGGCACCCAGGTACCACTCCACCCAGGTAAAGTCTGAAGCAGCCATTGGGTACAATGCCATTCAAAGAGTAAGGTTCCAATTTTCAGCATCTCAAACCCCATGCTGACTGAAAGCCTTAGTTTCATCACCTCTCCTTCAAGAAAACACCAATGAGTTAAATCTAAATGGTGGAAGTGTTTTGCAAAGCTTTATTTCTCACCTTAGCAGAAAGTGACCAGAGTATTTCATACAGGTTTTAATGCTGCCATTCTCAGTGATGACATCCAACAGTTATTCACAATAAACTAACTGCAGCCACAGAAAGGCAACCCCACTAAGATAGTTTTGCAAAGGCCACACATCTTCAAAGCTCCTAATCAGACTGTCCGAAGTAAACCACCATTCACTTGATCCTTCCTAATACATGCTTAAAGAAAAATGAAAATATTTTGTAAGAACACACTCAGACCTATTAACAGGAATGTGTGGAGTAAATTTACACCGTGCCAGCTACCCTCCCTCTGGCAGGAACTGTTAAGTGTGTCCTAAGAAACCACCAAAATCTAAAGTTAAGGACTTATAGTAAGTTCCCATTCAGTTAATGATGGATTTGTGCCTCAGAGCACAGGGATTTGGAATCAATTCCACATCAAAACACCAGCACTTTCCTTCACAACAGAAGCTGCCATAAAAATCTTTATACACTTGTCTGTTGGAGGTCTGGTGTGACTAGTATTCAAAGTAATGAGGTCTAGAAAAATCCTTTCTCTTTATTATAGGTATGTTTACCTAGAGTTTTTCAGCCTGCCTTATTAGCACAGACAGAATGCCCAGGCCAAGAGAAGAGCTCTGTTTTACAGAAATATGATGGGATCTTTACCATTAACAAGGTGAACCTGCTCAAGGGGACTGAAGTGTGGACAGCTCCCAGAAAAAAGTCTCAGCCTCCCTCCACCACACTTCAGTCATGATTTTCCCCCCTCCTCCTCCCCCAACCAGTGTCCAGCTGGATCAGTTCCCAGTTCCTTGCATGCTTTAAAGTGCTAGCACAAAGATGATGCTGGGAATGCAGTCAGGCCTGTTCCTCTCTGCAGCAGTACATACTTTGGAAAGCCCAAATTCACCAGCAGCCTGCAGCTGAAGTTGGCACATTAGACAAACCAAGCTTCCCCACCCTGCATCCTTGATGGAGATTTCAAAGTAGAAAGATTTAAGATATGAGGAACCTCTGAAACCTTCTACTCTGCAGTCTTCTTTGCTAGAACAATTTAAGAGTGAAGAATAAAGATTGCCTGTGAAGCTACAGCAGAGACAGCACCAATATGACTCCTTAAATAGCAAAATTCCCTGGACTAACATTCACAGCCACAAATGTGCTATTAAGGACACAACTTCAAACTTAGTCTGTGAGCTGCACTTCTACAGCAGCTACAAATAGAACCCTACTGCTAACCTTTGGGGAGCAGACACTGAAATTCAGTCATTACACCACACACCTCCAGCAGCACACTCCATTCCCTGAAGAAATGACCAACTGGAACTGAGGCAGAACACTTGCTTGTCAAACAGTATTCCAAAGAGATTCAGAAGACCTGTTTTTACCACTGCTTTGTCAAAAATCCTATTTTTCTACCAGTGGCTAGCAATCAAATATCAAGTTCTAATCACTTAGATTCTAACTGAAATATTGGAAAAGCAAAGGCTTTACATACTCCTAAAATACATTAGGACAGTGGTGCTGCAAAGGAGGGAGCTGAAAAAACAAAAGATAAAGACTTAAGTATTTTAACTTTATTACTTTATTCACATTTCTCCTCAGTTATACAAAATGCAGGCAATCCTAAAGTCCAAAGATTTTCCCAAGGGAATCCTACACATTATACTTCAGGTGCTCACAGTGAATATTTAACTGTTGTACTGGATCTTACAAACATTAGCTGAGTGCCAAGTAAAGCAAGTCTTGTAAGAGTGATTGTTTTACCCGTGTCAAATAACTGCTAAATTCCCCAATAGCACAAAAAAACAGATGATACCATTACACACAAAACAGAACCTATTTTGCATTTTATTTTTTCCTCAAATCTCCTCAGACAGTTTGGCATAATTTTTATTTTTTTACAAAGATATGCCAAAGCTGCATTATAAACTCAAGAACTGAAAACTGTTCTGTTCCCTGGATGATTCCACTGCTCCAACTTCCAAGTGCACCAACAGTTACCACCATGAATGAGTGACTACAAGCTGAACAAGACATTTAGAACAAGATATTTAGAGCAGCTATCTTTTCAAAGATCACTCACCTTCCATGAGCATGAAAATCCAGGTGCAAGAACTGATCTTCATGGGATACTGCTCTTTTGGCACGCTGGTGTTTTTGGTGTAACAAATCCACGTCGTAAGACAATCCTTCATAATGTCTAATGTACTTATTTAGAGGATTTCCATACTGGCCTGAAAAGAAAAAAAAAAAATAAATAGGGTTAATAGGGTTTAGCTTCTCTAAGAAATTAACTACAGTTACAACTGTACCAGTTACACATCTACCAGGCATGGCAGATGAGTGGTGCAAAACAGTTGGTGATGAGGCTCAACTTCCACATTATATGCATTTTATCTTTACTTTTTCTCCCTGGTACACTTCATATTACTCTATTCCAGTCCCACAGACTGCACATTTGCACTCAAGAGTGTGTTAGGTGGACCTGGAAGGCATCTTCCACTTCAACAAGGATGTGTCTAGTTCATTTACTCCAGACCTACTCCACAAAGCAACCTACAGCACTGTAGCCAGGAATGCTTCATTTCAGAAATGCACTCCTGATCTAAACACAAAAAGCACTACAGCTCAACATTTTTTCCAACACAGTATTTTGTAGCACATGGAAAAGTTTTATTAAAGCTCTACCTCCAAACACATGGATTAATTTCAGTCTTATTTCAGACACTTTCCCCTAAGGTAATACAACTGACTCGCATGAAGAATGCATGACAAAAAGGGAAAATATTTTGGTTCTCCCATCCTGATGGAAGAAGGGACATGAGAATGGACCAGAGGCACCAGCATTTGAGGGGTCTTCATATATCTAGAAGAGGCATACCTATTAGACCTATAGACCACCACATCAGTTCTGGATCTGCCAAACCAAAGCCATAAAGCAGCTAAGGTAGCTTTCTTTTCCCTCAGGCAAGGAGCCACATTCGGTTAATTAACACACATTTGGTTAATTTTGGTTAGTTTTGAGCACATGAAGTGTCCAGCCAGAGTTCACCTCCTCATTAGTTGATGTAGCCCAAGCAATCACAGGGGTGTGTGCAACATGGATCTAATGAGAAGTGTGTTTTCCTATCCTGACAACCAAAGCCTCCATCCCCTGCCTCTCCACTGATAACAAAACAGACTCTTTACAAGTCTTAACACAATTCTGTATCAAACCCCCTGGGCTGCAGCAGGAGCAGTGTGGGCAGAGATGGAGAGAGGGGATCCTGCTGCTCTGCTCTGGGCAGAGCTCCCC
>WYEA01010091.1:344-18254 GCA_033558465.1 Alcedo atthis
AGTTAGTTAGAAGACTTAAGCTGAAAAGCAAAACCATTGCACAGAATTTGCCTGTTTTTCACTCAAACCAGGACAGTTGTGAATAATTTGGGGTTTGTATCTATTTCAAATTTTATGCAGTTGTAATTGAATTGACCCTACCCCTTTGTACAGTAAAAATGCAAATGTACACTTAAGTGTTTCTAAACTGGATTCACTTTCTGACTCATTCATTCTTAGTGATATTTCACCTACAGTCTTAATTATGTAACTTTTTAATTGACACGTTGTGAGACAAAGTTGATGGAATCCATATCTCAGTCAAGCATGTGCCAGGTAATTGATATGGTATTACTTGTAATTTTAACAGACCTGTAAAGCATCAAGAAACAATTTGATGCTCATGGAACCTGTATTACATAATATTTTTATAGAGTCACTTTACAGCTAAGAAGTACACTTAAAAGAGCAAGAATGCTCTGACTTCAACAAAAGAATAACCAATGTTATGGTTTGAGGACTTACATAAATTAGTTGTTACTGGGCACAGTTTTTTTCTTTAAGAAAATAAAACTAGTAATAAAATTAGTAATTGGTATTTACTTTAGCAATCACTGCTTTCTCTGAAGTTTTATCTAATGCAGGGTTTTAGATCTTTTTGCTGTGGTTTTAAGCAATAAATGTTAAATTAAGGTAAATTTATGTGTGATTGTTTGTTTTTAAACATTTAGGGTGGAGAGCATTGTTACTACCATGGAAATATCAGAGGCATCAAGGATTCCAAAGTTGCTCTTTCAACTTGTAATGGACTTCAGTAAGTGCATGTTCAAATTTTTCAACCAAGGCTATTATTATATATTATCTCTTAATCTATGAGGGACTGAAACTCTATAGGCCCCCCAAATTTTGAAGTTTTGAAACACCAGTACTAGCTATGCCAAACTGCTATCAATTGTTTTTAGCTTTATTTATATTAAAGTCTTTTGATGCTGTCTCATGCAACCTTTGAATATGTTAAGTGCAAATAAATATTTCACCATTTCATTTTTATTATGTTAAAGAATACAGAAATATTTACTTTAATACTTTGAATGCTCAGTATTCATCTATGATTCTGTCAGACAATAGAAAAAAATGATCTTTTTATTAGATTGTAAAAGGAAAAATGTAAGGAATATTAGAATTAGTTATTATTAAGTGCAACTCAGCTGTTGATTATATTCCACACGCTAACGTGTGTCTTAGGACTTTATCTTTCTGAGGTTAAATCTTTACTCTTTTTGGTGCTTCAACATTACACAGTTATTTAATTTGATGTTGGTTCATTAAAATGTCCCTGATTCCTTAAAATTCTTATCTTTAATCATATGCAGTAGTAACGAACACATACGAAATTTATTAGTATATTGATTAGTATTTCAGCCCTAAGTTTGGTTTTATCTAGTGAAAAAATCATATCCTGGAGTCACATTAATTGTCATGTGATCCTAAATATATTTTTTCTCCATGTTCTAGTGGCATGTTTGAAGACAGCACCTACTTGTATTTGATAGAACCAATGGATCTGACCCACAATGCAGTAAGTTTGTTTTTATCTAATTTATTTCATTTGGGAAAGACTCAAGAAATAGCATGTACAATTATTAGAATAAATCAATAAAGGAGGTTGCTTTTGACCTACCATGTTTCCACAAAGAACTTAATGAAGTATATAATTATATCTGGGTATCTTAAACTTTATATGGGTTAAGTTAGTGGTTGCTGCATAGCTTAAATGATTCTGATCCAGCATACTAAAATATATGACTATGCTGAATCAGCACATGGGACTGCATTTACACAAATACCTTGCTAATTATTATTTTTGTACTTCGTGTTAGGTATTATATTATAGCTGTTCCTAAAAAATAATTGATTAGATCTGACTCAATTTCATAGTTGATAGTAAAACCAGGTAGATCTGTATGTCTAGTGTGTTTCAAATATTTGAAAATATTTACATGCCAAGTGTTAAGCTATGTGATGCATTTTGATGTAGCATGTGTTCATAAAGTTTGTAAGGCTGAAAAGTGACAGCACAGATACACTAAATCACTAAATTCAGGGAATTACACAATGGTATCCATACAAAGGAGGCAAAGGAGAATGTGACTAAAGTGTTTGGGTGAACAAAGGACACTGGGGTCCCTCTCTTAATGTGATATTTCAGTAAAAGTTGGAAGTAGAGCAAAAGTTAAGTTGAGAAAGTGACATGCTACCTGCTAACTCTTGAGGACTCAAGTGGAATTCTAAATGATAAGACAACAGATGAGATGAATGTTTCCCAAAACTGCCAAAGATCAAAATAATACAGCTACAGAGAGCTTTCAGAGGCTCATTGTTAATTGTACTATGTGAGATAAATCTCTTGGATGCAATCTTCACCATGTACTTTACTCAGCTTGATTAATCTTAACTGTAGTTGATACTATATAAAGTTTAGTTCTTCACCCCCCCACCCCACCCCCACTAGGTGTTACATATTACTTTGGAAGTTGTAGAACAGTAGCATCCTATCCTTTGAAAAGAATTCCTTGTTTTGTCAGGCTCTGCGGAGGACGTGTTACGGAATTAAAATTATTTTCTAGAGCAGATACCAAACTGTGATAATTTGGGGCATGTCAAACTTCTACAGAAAATATGCATTAAAAGTCTTCTCCTTTTTAGGTGTTATGTACACTAATAATACAGAGTGAAATAATTGTATTATTAGCTTCTTGCCATTTGCTGCAATTGGAGAGATACATTTTAATCATATATAGTAATATTGGTTGAAGGAAGATTTCTTCTAGATATGTATTCTCTAATTTGATTTATTGGAACAGTCTGTGGTCTCTAAGGCTTTTACAGGAATTATTTTCAAATTATCTCAGAGACATCTTTGATACTTCATTTTTGTAGGGCAATAAATATTCTAAAGTAGAGAGGGTCCATGATTTGCTTAGGATTGCAAATAGATTGCTTCAAATAAATATTGTGCCAAATACTGTGGTTTCTTTCATTTTAAGAGAAAATAATAACTATAAGTACTGAAAGAAGTGTGTTACTTTTCACATGACATTATTAATTAAAATAAAATGTCATCTATTTTTTCTTTTATCAGGAAAGTAAAAGTAGGCCACATATCATCCAAAGAACTTACGGAACACAAGCCTCCAAGCAGCTTCAGGACCTTGGTATGTTTTTGTTTATGTTACAGGATTTTTGATATTGGAGATATCAATATATCAAGTACATGCAACTTGAAAAATTTTAATAATAGGCTAACAGTCTAAGATTGATGCCTATGCATTGTTTCATGGTTATTATAATGGAATTTAGAGTTGTCAAAAAGCAACTGAAAGATTTCTACCCATGAAGACTTGTATTTAGCTTTCTTCTCTTAATCATTTCATTTAATCAGTGAATGCTATTGAGGACATGGGATAGAAGAAAATCTATATTCTGTACCTAGGTTGCAATCTCTTATTCCTGCCCTTGCATGCTTTATTTCTAACTTTAGATTTCTAAATGACTTGAGTTTTGATATGAGGTTTTTTTGGTGTATTTTAAGAAATGAAACTTTTAGATAACAAAGGTTCCTCTAATTTGGTGATCTTAATCTATTTTTGTGTTGGACAGTGTACATAAGGAGTTTAAAAGAATGTCATGAAAATTCTTAAATTGTAATTTGTACAGAGACTGAATCTAGTTCTGAATGGCCCTTTCTGTCTGAACTACAGTGGCTGAGGCGAAGGAGAAGAAAGAGAGCAGTGAGTAGAAGTGTGACTGAGTTAAGACCATTTAGAAAAACAAACACATAACCACTTAAGTTCACCTTTTTTTTAATGTTGAAAGAACATAGGCTTTACAAAACAAGTATTTTTGGTAGCTTAATATTGTCACATAATACAACTATGAAATGATAAAACAAGATTAATATTTAAAAATAGAATATTTAGAGAAAAGTGGATAGACTTTTTAAAGTTACAGCAATGCTATACATCAGTTGAATGTAAGCTTAGTAATGGAAAATGAATTTAGAAGTTTTGAATCTGCTTGAGGATAAATAATAACTTTGAATGACTACTTTGGAGGTACCTGACTTTTTCACTTGGCTTGTTAAATAGCATGGATAAATTAAAAATCCAAAGGAGGACACCTAGAACTGGGTAATAGAGACAACAGAAGTGGACACTCCTCATGATTTGCATGTGCATGTGTGTCAGTTAGGGGAATAATTGAGTTAAAGGGGATTAATCTTTATTTCTTCACTGAGTTGCACAATCAACAGCATATTTTTTTGAGGGTGCATCTCTTTTTAGTAAATTCTTCCTTACTAAATCTGTGATAAATAGTACAATAGGCCAAAGGTTTTTAGTGTTTGAGATATTTCTCCATTGTGAAAATAAGAGAAGAGGGAAGCAGCAGTAGCTTCTGTGCTGAAGTAAAAAGAATGGACTGTAAGCCTTCTTCATAATGTGACTCAGATTCTTAGCTAGTGTCTGTCATAACTTAATAAGTTACTGGAGTTAGGAGTATTTACCTTAGTTGAACGTCTGACCCAGTTTTTAGAGGCTTACATGCTCTACATAATATTTATGGGTAATCCTATTAAATCAGCTGCAATTATTTTTGAAAATCATGACCTTGTCATGATTTCTCAAAGAATTTTTTTAATCCATCAGGTATCTCGTGGTATCTTTGAAGAAATGAAATATCTGGAGCTCATGATAGTCAATGACCATAAAATGGTAAGTACATCAGTGGTAATCTTCCCTCTGATTATCATTGTAGGTGATGTAAAGCACTGTGCTGCATCAGCTACTTTTGGGTCTGATATTTTCTTTATCAGCAATCATTAACATTTGTACTGTAAGACACAGTCTAGGCCCTAACACCTAATAATAATGTTACCTAAGATTTTCTACAACAATTATATATTCAAGACAGATATATATTCAAAATACTTTGATGCCATATGGATAATTTAATATACCTGTAACCAACAAAGTAAGGCAACAAAACATTTATGTCCATAACACACTAAATATTCTAAAATTATATCCTATCCTTAAAATAATAGAGGTCAAAACTTGTTACATGGAGTTTAGGTTTTACTAATTTAAATTGTAATGCAGCAAAGCATATTAGACAAACCTATCTGCTTGTTCTTCCCAACCATTCCATGCTTGTAAACAGGATTAATAATGAAGTGCCTGGTAAGTTGATTCAGAAAGTGTTTGTTATATGATGTAAAATTGAAAAATAAGTTCCTTACATCTCTCTCTCTACTACATGTTGCTGTGGGCTCTTTTGTCAACAATGATTTTTAAAAGGGCCAGAAATAGCAGATATCAGAACAGGATGCAGTATTTTGTACTTAGTTCCAGTGCTGAGTAGACAGATAATACAAGTTTTCCTCATCTGTTTAATAAATCATCAAAATAGTCTGGGAAAAAATAACCTGTATCTAATCTGTATCAACTCGGCAATGTGGGGAGAATTCAAGTGAGTGGAAAGAGCAGGAAAGAAATTTCATCAAATGTCTTAACTTGTACAGCCACCTGGTAGGAAAGTATTCTAAGAGTGCTGATGTGTCAGTTGTTACAGGGTACGGCACAGTAACTGAAGTTATGGACATTTTGTTGTCTTGTTTGAGGTCAGTAGTTGGTGTTCCTAATGAAGAGATATTTCTTTATCAGTTTCCTTTGACCTCTTGTATTACAGACATGTTTAAAGGACAACCATTCTGTTCACTATGTTTATTCCAGAATCTAACTGTTGTTTCTTCGTTTGCTTTATTAGTTAGAACTTTAGACCACAAGCATTCAAGATTTTTTGCTTCAGAGTTGTCAGTGACCCAGAAGCACATAATAATTCTTTTCAAGGAATAAAATAGATACACCTGTGGAAGTGTTCACGAGTTAAAGCCTGCCAATCCAGGAGCTCACTAAATTTATTTGTAAGGTTTTCTGCCTACCAGTAGAGGGCAGATCTCTCCTGCAGCAAGGTTCCAAATTGAAAGGAATATCTTAAACCTTTTTGGCCTTCGTGTTAAGTGGTTAATGCTGTATTTTCACAAATTTTATTTTGGCATTTAAATACTTTAACGGAAACAAGGAACATTTTGCAAAGCATATTATTTTTTCTTTCCATTTCTGTGAAAGTTTGGGATTGTCTCTAAAGAAAAAAACCACAGAGCCACACTTCCCCATTATTTTATTCTAGTATCTTTGTTCCCTAGGAAGCGAGTCCTGTGAGATGAACACTCATCTCAATGTACATCCTAAGATATACAATTTTGTGTTATTTTTCTGTGAAATTTTGAAGACTTATTTTTCCTGCCTGCAAAGCATATTCTGTAATCACAATTTTATTTGTAATTTCCCACTTCTTTTGAAAGTTGTGGACTAATGTTCAGATACAATAGCATCATCTTTGGAAAAATTTACTTGGAACTGAGGGGACTTGTGGGGCATGATGATGAAAGACATGAAACAATTCTAATGAAATACATGGAAATTAGGAATCAGAACTTGGAATACAGTTCACCTAAGTCTGTAGAAATTGAAAAAAAAAAATAGCAGTTAAAACTTAAGATATTCAGCTTAAGTATTTTTACATTCAAACTCATACTTGCCCCATGCATTCCTTCTTCCTTTTTGCTTTTTTTTGTTTAACTAATGCTACTTGTCATAAAAGCATTGTACAAAAGTCTTTGCAAAGGATAAATGGTAAAGGTTTGATTTTCATGTATACAGTTATAGTCATTTAATGTGCTAGTACAGCCTGATATTCATCTCATTGAGTTAAGCACGTTTTTAACAGGCACAGCATCCTTTTAATTTTGAGGTAATGTTTATGTTTACCTGTAATTTTGTCTCAAATATTTGAACTCTGATTTGAAGCAGGATGTTTCTTCTGCCTTTCACACTACTTTCCTGTAAATATGAAAGGCTGTCTAGCACAGATGGCTTCATTTGTCTTCTAGGGTTCCTCAAAATATGAGATATAGACTCTGATCTGAAAAGTTATTTGTGGTTTTCCCTTACTATTTCTTAAAATACTAGCTTTCTTTTCTTGCTGTAGAATTAAAGAATTTGTAATAAATATTTGCCATTGTGTTTTACTTTTTCCTCTTTTCCTTTTAGTTCAAAAGGCACCGTTCTTCAAATGTATACACAAACAATTTTGCAAAGTCTGTGGTAAACCTTGTAGATGCTGTAAGTACCAAATGTCTTTTCTGAAAACTGTATCATTGACTTCATTAGCTTAGCACTGTATTAAAAAAAGTTAACATTAGCAGATACCAGACTCAAAAAACCAAGCAGCTGTAAAAATTATATTTTTGAACTCATCTGCAGTTCTGCTGGAGAAGTATAGCCTGACATGAGTGTGTGAGAAACCACCAATTTATCCTTGGCATTCTTCTCAAAGCTTGCAACTTCAACTTGCAAGGGAGGATTTCAAATTTGACAAGCCTTCAGTATCTGTCACTGTTTTAGAATGAGATTTAATCAAGTTTGGATTTCTAAAACAAATCTAACCCCAGGTGGTTGAAGCTGCCAGTATAGTTCACAAAGGATACACAGATCTATTATGAGAAAAAGAGGGTGTGAATAAAAATTCTATAATTTTAAATCTTGTATTTATAGCTTAAAATCAAACAAAATCCCATGGTAGTACATTATAAATGGGTTATTTTGATGGGTAGACTATCTGTTGTGGAAAAGGAATTAAATTTTTTTTGCTGTGCAAGTTTTGAATAACCTTATACCTGCATCTAAAGAGAGCAGCAGTTTTATTTTGGAATCAGTATTGTATGCAAAGTTAAAATTGATATTTTAAAGTTGTTTTCTAATTACTAGGGCTTGATTGTCACTTCCTTGTCTATTGCTATAGTGACAATTATAGAAATAATTATTACTTAATTCTCACCTTGCTTGAGTAACATTAAGTGATCATACTATAATTTAAAAACAAACAATATGTGAATAAAATTTTGGATATATTGGAGAACTGATAAATTACTTAATCTTGACTTAAGAGTTGGCTTTGACTATTCTTTGTGATCTTTTCCTTTTAGATCACCCAGTGTACCTTTACATTTCTTCTTTGATGTTTTTTGTACAGATTTTCCACAAAACTGCGTGGTGGAATTATTTGACATAAGAACTTTAAACCAAAGGGAGTAGCTCAAAAAAAATGAGCAGCAATGTTTTTTTCTGTCCTCTAAAACATAAAATTTATGTTGATCAGACTATTACCTTTCAGTAAATCCAAGGCATTCCCATCTAACTATTTCCCCGTGTTTTCCTCCTGCTTTATCCCTCTTGTCCTTCCGCTCTACTCTTACTGGCTAACAGTGCATGTTTGACCCAGTGTTCTACTCCTGTGCCTGTCCTGTCTCTGCCTTCAGATATACAAAGAACAGCTGAACACCAGGGTGGTTCTTGTTGCTGTGGAAACTTGGACAGACAGAGATCGTATTAATATCAACCCTGACCCTCTGCAGATGCTCCATGATTTCTCCAGATACCGGCAGCACTACATCCGACAGCACGCTGATGCTGTGCACCTGCTCTCGTATGTACTGCTGTGCAGTCGTTTAGACTTACAGTTTCATGTTCTTCTCTGTCTACTGCTTTTGTCTACCTGTCTCTTGCTTACTTTTATACTCGGTAAACACTACATAATCAACATCTGCCTTTCTTAAGAAGCTTAATCTGTTTTTAACACATTTGTCTGTTTTTAAATGGTTGTGTTGTTATATATCTATAGTGAAATTCTAATATCTTTGCAATCTGGAGACAGTGTCACATATTTGAAGTGTCTTTGAGTCCTTAAGGACATCTAGTTTTTCTATCAGGTGTGTGATGTACTGCTCTTCCAGTAAAGAGCAGGAGAGGGCAGGGTTGATAGCATTTTATGTTGCCACAAGTGCATTCCAGTTACTGTGTCAATTCACACATGGAGATACCCTGATGATTTATTAGTGGAAGGTCTCTTCCTTTAAAGCTCTAATTATTTTTTTTCTGAGACACATTTTGAGGGGAAATTCCACTTGCATCATTAGGCACAACATCAACCTTCAGCAACAGTATTTTTCTACTTCATGGCATTCTAAGCAAAGAGGAGTAAGAATGTGTGCAGCATAAAGATCTTAAGCCTTCTCCCAGCAGCATGATATATACTATGAGGATAGAGTGACAAATGTCTTCCATGGGATTCTCCTGTTAGTTATCTTCTGCAGAAGATAAAAGTAGGGAATGAAGAATTTCTTCCAGCATCCTTCATATCTCCACTGCCTTCATACTGGCATTATATGGCAACACTAATTCCATTTTTCATAACATATGCAAAGTGCTGATGATGTGCCTTGTTAATTACTTTTATACATGTATTGTGTCACTTGCTAAAGCACTTGTCAGCAGGCAAGTGTATAGACACCTCATAGAATTAATATCTTTGCGATTATATTAACTAAGGCTCAGTTATCAATAAATTAAAGGAGGCAGTAAGTGTTGAAGTGCAGTATTAAATTATTTTCCATGTAGGTGTTCTTCTCAGTCTTTTCATTTGGAGTTAAAGCAAGAACTTGAATTGGTTTGGATTAAGAGCATAATTTAAACAAGTCTCAGCACTGATACATTTCAGTACAGAATTCCTTTCTCACAGATTATAAATTGGACTATATAGTTATCTTTTAAAATGAAGTGTTATTGTTGTATTTTCTTAGGAATCTGGTACTCTAGCTTTTTCTGCTTGCTTTTTTTGTGGGTTGGGACTGAATCTGACTCTAAAAGGTAAAAATAGTATTTTTGTTAAAGTTTGTATCTAATGAATTCGTCAATGTCAGTGTTCTGTTTGTAAACTTGTAGTTGCTTTTCATGCTAGGTGAGGATTAATGTGCTTGCAGTGTATCATAGTATGTGTAAAAGTGTGATCTTTTAATAAGTTCTTGGTACTTAATGTGTTGTATTTTCTTTGTAAGGAATATGACATTTCATTACAAAAGGAGCAGCTTAAGTTATTTTGGAGGGGTTTGCTCTGTTACCAGAGGAGTAGGAGTGAATGAGGTAATTTTTTTTTTCATTACTAAAGTGGAATAAAATAGAAACTGTGAATTATAACTTCAGAGTTTATATGTTTCAGTATTTAAGGCTTCAATGATAATTTGCATATTAAAAATATATGATTTTCACAGAAACCTTCTTGTATCATTATTAAACTACTTCTCACTGTGCTCTTCCTTTTAAAGAACATTCCTCCTGTCTGCATTATTCTCTTAATAAGATCTAAAATTGACTTTTAGTATATTTGACAAAAAATATAGACTCAAAAACCTCAGGTAACAGTATTTGAAATATAGCACTTTTGGATCCTTTCAGTATTAGAGGTTTGATCTGATGTGCTGATGACATGTAATTCTTACTGATTTTTTGTAATGTTAAAACTAGAAAGATTATGTCTATGTGTATTGATTTTTTTAAAATATGATTATTTTTTTTTCTTCAGTGCAGTTTTAAATTAATAATGAAAATTTCCTATTTTAACATGGGTTAATCATATTATACAAAACTATATTACATATAGATCAGACTTATTTCTGTAGGTTAACCAGCGGGCAGGGATTCCCTCATAGGAAACTTTTTCTAAGTATTTCATGGGGTTTCTTTTCCTTATATGAATGCAAAATTGTGATTGGATGTATAGAATTACTGAAATAGTAGGTATGTGGTAAGCCAGAATGAGCAAGTGTAGTATTCATTACAGTAACTTACATTTTCTTTTTTCTTTTTGTTTTTTATTTTAACTCCTCTTGAAATGCAGTATGGCCTCCCTTTGGCCATGGCACAGGAACTAGCACAAAGTCTTGCTCAGAACCTTGGAATACAATGGGAACCAGCTGCCAGAAAACCGAGTATGTACATGGACATGGACGTGGAGTCTTCTTTTTGTCCTTCCTAGCTAATGTATAAACTCTTCATATGTAATATTTGAAACAAATACCAAACAGTGTAACTGTAGAACAAGAATTGCTGCTTTTGGAAATACATGCACCAAATTTTGAGTTCAACCAAAATATGAGCCACCTGTTTAGCAGTTGTTTTTACAATGGCCTCAGTGATGACCTGTGTCAGGAAGTTAGATTTGTAAACAATATTCAATGGTATAATGATAAAAATACCATTAATTTAACTGACAACTGTATCTATCATAACAATATCTGTAATTCCTATAGAATTATCACAGATTTCTTAAAATACAAAATTTCCTGATTTATGATTGAAGAAAAAGAAGCTGTAACGTAGTCCAGGGGAACATTTGCTCAATTTGCTACCTGTCCAGTAACAATTCTCCTTGAGGGTGTTCTGTATGTATTTTAGGGGGGAGGAAACAGAAACATTTTTAAGCATAAGTATCACATCTACTGCACATACCTTTGTACTGCCTCTTTTCAGAACATGCAGGGAGGAACATTGCCAGCTATTTTTATCTTTCTGTATTGCCTGAAACTTTGTGTTGAGTCTAAGAATGTGCACATATGGTAGTTTGAAGCCACGTTTTATGTTAAGACTATTTGTTCAAGTGGGCTGTTTTCCTTTTTATGGCTAGAATCTGTATAGCTGAGCAACCATCTAACTTGTATAATTAGTCAAAGTCCATTTTTGTAGTGAGTATTTTATATTTATTGTAAGCATATTTATAACTGCTTTCCTTTTCTGTTGTATTTTGGTCTTGTCTGAGAAGAGTGTGACTGTACTGAATCCTGGGGTGGCTGCATCATGGAGGAAACAGGGTATGTCATAACTATCAGTAATTGAGGACTCTGGTCCTCAATAAGATGTGAATTCATAGCTTAATTTGTCATATTCATGTTTTCAGTGTTGTCTGTATGTACTCTTTAGCCTGTACTTTGTCTGTATGTACAAGTTAGTACTAATAAATGAAAAAATAGAAGCAGCAAGAATAACCCACACATACAGATCTATTATTTCAATTTTTAGCAGTTCATTCCCTTTGCTATTCATGTTTTCAGAAGTTACTCATTAAATTTTGAAGTGCAATTGCGGTGTGTTCACTAATGCTTTCCTGTATTTAAAATGATGGAAAAGTAAAGACTGTATATTTTTCATTTAATAAATCCAATATGTTTTATCTAAATACTATATTTTTACATGCAACTGAAAAAGTTTTGTACTATAGTTTTGATAAGTGATATTTCTATTTCCTACTAAACTTTATTTTTTCCCTCAATTCTTTCAAATTTCTAATTTTCAGTGAACAGATCTCTCTGCTTCTCCTTCACTGAATGAAAGTAGAAACAAGAAACTTTCAGCAAGTGCTCTCAATCCTTAGCTAAAGAGTCAGTGAAGTTTTGAGTGGGAAGCACATCTGTATGGGAGAAAACCATGTTTCTTTGCTCTCTATTCTCACACACTGCCAAAGATTCTGTTCTCTGTGCCGTAAGCAACTAATTAAAAAAAGGTAGCTTCTGAAACATAGCTTTTTTTTTTTAAATATCCTACTGTTGGAGTTCTTGCTCACTGTGGAAGCTTGTGAGAAAATAATAGAGGAAATTAGTTATAACTAAGACAGAAGCAGCTTAGTTTCTTTATATGGCATTTGGAAATTGGTTCTTTTTTAGAATTACTTAGGTAGCTTTCCTATAGTCTTGTAATTTTCAGCCACGGTATGAATGCAACAGAATATTCTTCAATAAGTTTCCAAAGAAAATCCAAAGTCAGGCATTGATCAGAATATATCCTAGCTTCCTTCCTATGGTGAACTCATTAGTCTTGGATGGAAATGCCAGCAGTAAAGTCTGTGGAATAAATCTCTTCTGTAGATAAAGTAACAAAAACAAGAAATTAAAATGCCAGGAGCAAATTATGGTCATCCAGAAGCTGAAAAAGGACTAACTGATGAAAAGAATGAGTAGTTGACTGCAGCGTAAAGCCTTTTCACTGAATTCACATCAGCATCAGAAGACTTTTTTTAGATATAGAATAATTCAGTAGGAAAATGTCAGCTCAGTAGCAGTGAGCTGCTAGGTTAGTAATGGAGAACCTCAGAACCTCATAGCATAATTACCCCTATCTTTAATAGTGTAAATAGTTCTCATTCCTAGATCTCAAAACATGGCTATTAAAGATCTCAGTTTCTTTGTGAGAAAAGACTAATAAACTATGTTTTCATATGTATGTTTTCCTATGTTTTCCCCAATGCTTTATATCACTTTCTGTGAAGAATTTCTTTCTAAACTTCCACTGGTACGACTTGAGACTATAATTGAGTTCAAAGTGGAAGCTGGAAAAAATACTCTATAAATAGTAGTACAGTATTCTGTTCTCTACTCTTTCCTGGAAATATTTTTGGGCCCAAATTCAGAGTTGGTGTTTGTAGTCTGACACTATACAGTTGTTTTTATAACTACAATTAATTTTACTTCAAAATCAACCTTATTAACAGGATCAGATAAATTGAATAGTTCTAAAAACCTGACACGAAATCAGGGATCTGGAATGTAATGAATCTTTTAAACTGAAACTACAGGCAACAGAAAATGTTTGAGAAGACTGGATTATGTATACAATCAGGAGGGTGCATAGCAGTCGTTATGATAATGTGGTTTCACCTTATTGAGAAGATTAGAAGACTGCAGTTTCATATAATGTAGATCCATATAATAGAAATCCAAAAATGCAGAATGTTTAAAAACTATCTCTTTTGGTGTGACTTTGTTTGAGTATATGGACTGAACTTGACATACTGTTCAACACAGTGGTTGTAAGAAACTGGGGTTTAAAAATGTTTTGACTCCTCCACCCACTGTAAGTAACTGTTGGTGTTTCAAGGCATTTACTCAGCTAATTCTTTGCCATTTTAGGGTGTACCATTCCAGGAAATTCTCCAAATGCAGCATTGCAGAATACAAAGAATTTTTACTTCGGGGAGGAGGTGCTTGTCTTTTCAACAGACCAACAAAGGTAATACAGAAGTTGGTAGTCTGCACCTCTAAACATTGTAATGAAAATGTAATAATTTCACTGACACCCACATGTTCCTATTCAGATATCTCTGTGGATATTTTCTTGAGGTATTTTTTGCAATGTTAATTACCGTAACTTTAAAAATAATCTTTTATGCATCTGACAAATACTGTGCTTGATTTTCCAAAGCTAGATACATCCCCGTTCAGCATAAATACTTATTAAGATGGAAGTACTGAAAATAAATTCAGAAGTGAGGTAATAGTGCATTCTCCATATACACTCAATTCTTGGACTTTTTGCCTGAGAAAAGAATGCCAACTAACACACTAGGAAATAGAAATCAATAGCTTACTTGATAGACAGTAGCAGCTTCTAGCTGTTCTCAACGTTAACTTAATTTCTGATACACATCTCACAAACTGTAATTTATCACTGTTCACTTGTACCATCCATTACTTTTTTTTTAAAAAAAATAAAATCATCAAGGTCATAATTTTTTCTAAGGCAATATTAGCATGACATCCTTCTAAAGTTGAGTAGTATAAAAATACTCCATGTGGCTCTTGAAAAGTAAGGTCAATCCACAGTATTAATACTCTTTTTAATCAAGATGACAAACTTCCTGTCCTTGTAGAATTCAGTACCACATGAGACTATTAGACTGTTCTGTTTACTGTCCTGTATTCTTTGGTAGATCACCACCCTGCACAAGTAACTAAATTTTTTTCTTCTTTTTAGAGTGTTTTTTTAATCTTTTCCAAGTATATCAATCTTTCTGATAGAATAAGAATGTATGATTTCTTATAGAAAGGGATAAGTAGGGAGTAAGAAAAATAGAGCTTCATTTTTTAATTATGGTTGTCCAGCAAGGTAATGCAAAAAAATTGTCCAATTGACCATATAGAGAATAAAAATGTGGTTTATTTCTGTGAAAATACTTCCAGGAGAATGGTTGAGTTACCTTTATGTGTTACCTGTGACAGTGTTTCACAGCTTTGAAGTTAAATACCTTGGGGGATAAAAGAAATTGCACAGTGTTTTCAATCCTATTATTTGGAGATTGGGTGGTAAGGCAGAAAATGTGTTGAATGTGTTTCTTCTGTTGGTATCACAGTTAAACTGGAGATTCCTGATATTCGTACAGGATTAAAACAAAATTATATTTAAAACAGACAAGGTTTTTCAAAGTGATTTCAGTGACAAGACTGAAAAAAAAATCTTAAATCGCCTTTAATCAAAATCATGAACAATCATAAACTTTAATAAAATCTGTGTAGAATTTATATCATCCCAAACTATAGAATTTATCTGTATTGTGTGTATTTGATCCTAGAACTGACTGTTTAGCACTATATATATGAGGTTGTGATATGCTAACTTACTAAAAAGGTACATAAAACTTCCATTTGGCAATGTTTCTTAATGTTTATTATTTTCATGCACAAACATGTTACACTGGAATAGACAGCAGGTAATTGCATGAGCAGCTATTACCTGAGTAGGCCCCAGAGAAGAGATTGCTGCCTTGCTTGTAGGAATTGTCAGAGAAATGAGAGTCCATAGAATAGGAATGAAATTCAGTTGCTGTCACCTTGAGTATTATTTTATTCTCTGTTTACCATAATTTTCTGAGATCAGTACCCTAAAGAGTGCTAGCATTCAATTGATTTCACCATACATCTTTCATTTCCAAATAATTCTGACTGGCAGCACTTGAAAACATGCTGCCTTCCCCATGGCAGTGGCATTGCATGTCTGTTCTCTGGGAGCGTGTTCCTGTAGCTCTGTGGAAGTAGGTTGTGCATGACAAAGTAATTTGGCACTTGTTTTACTTTTCTGGGGGGATGTGCTTTTTTCTTTCAGCTCTTTGAAACCACCGAGTGTGGAAATGGATATGTAGAAGCAGGAGAAGAATGTGATTGCGGTTTCCGAATGGCAAGTAGAGTCCTACGTTACTCTGCAAGTCACTCTTACAAAATAGATTAAGATGCATAATGTGATTGGTAAGGTAGGAGGAAAGCTTATGGAAATCAGTTTGTTTTGCTTATTGTTAGGAAACAACTTCACGAAAGACCTGCGTTAAGACATGTTTTCAAGTGAAAATTAGTGCAAAGACAAAGAGTATCCTCAGAACAGTTCCTATTACAATAATGTCAAGATGTAGCTGTTTTCCAACAATTTTTGAATTGCACTGTAGAGGTTCTTACCCCTTCACTTTTCTTGGATAGTGTGCCTGGAGTGCTAAACTCCTGGAGAGATAGGTGAGATAGGTGCCTGTGTTCAGACAAAGTAAAATATCTTTTCTATTGTAGAAATATTCCTTTTAAATTTTTTTTAATCTGCCCTGTAGATTTGAGTTCTAGTATTTAAATATAATTTAACTCATTAGTTCTTAATCTTTTTTCTGCATGAATTCATTTTGACTAAGCAGCATGGATTTGGCACAGGCTATTCCACACCCATTAATAGGCTTCAGAAGATGAGAGTCTCCTTGTTGCTATAGAATATAGGTTACTGTTTCCCCTTATGCTAGTATTTGAGAATTGCAAAGGATACTTCCAGCTGATAATTTCAAGTCATCAGTGCCTGAACTAAATCTTTTGTTTGCTGACTCGTAATAGTTTGCTGGAAAGATTGTGAAGCAAAAACTTATTTAAAAATGGAAAACTAAAAATTTTGCTTAATATTTTCTTCAGGAATGCTATGCAGACTGTTGTAAGAAGTGCTCTCTTTCTAATGGAGCTCACTGTAGCGATGGACCCTGCTGTAATACATCATGTCTTGTGAGTGTTGCTGCAGTATCTCGCTTGTTTTTTCAGTTGTCCATGGAAGTCATGTATCCTTTTACAGTTCAATGTCTATTTTATTTAGAATGTAAAGGAACAACTTATGAAGACATAATCTTAGTCCTGAACTATATTATTCTTTTTCTAGTTTTTCCCACGAGGCTATGACTGTCGATACGCTGTGAATGAATGTGATATTGCAGAGTTCTGCACTGGAGATTCTGGTCAGGTATGTATGCAGAAACCATTTCTCCTTGCACTGTTGATGTTCATTTGCACTTATTTTTATATCAATTTAAGATGAAAATCCACATTAACAAACTGCACACTTACATACCCAAATATCCTCAGGGTGCTCTTTTTTAGTCCTAAAAGTATTTTTCTAACAAAAGAATAAAAGAAAAAAATTGACTTAAAATATGACTTCCATAGGTTTATTTGGCTCTTCTAAAAACTCATGAGGTTTTATATATTTGTATAGTATGTCAAACATTCTCCTTTACTCTTTGCCTGGTCTGCAAATGTAAATGGATTCATAGGTAGTAACAGTAAGGGTTTATGAAATAAATGAATTTAAAATACAAATTTAGAACATTACAACTACTTGATTATAGAATATCTGATTCATTTAGGTTGGGAAAAGACCCTTGAGATCATTGATTCCAACCATTAACCTAACATTACCAAGTCCATCACTAAATTATATCCTTAAGTGCCACATCTACACAACCTTTAAATACTTCCATTGTGTGGAAGTGGCTCAACCACTTCTCTGGGTAGTCCTTATCAGTGCTTTACAATCCTTCCTTCGAAGAAATTTTTCCTAATACCCAATCTAAACCTCCTCTGATGCAACTCGAGGCCATTTCCTCTTGTGCTATCCCTTGTTACTTGGGAGGAGAAGCCAACCCACACTTTACTACATCCTTCTTTCAGGTAGTTGTAGAGAGAAGTAAGGCCTCCCCCCAGCCTTTTCTCCCAACTATATGACAGCAGTTCACAGAATCGCAGAAATTAGGGGCTGGAAGGGACCTAGAAGATTGCCTATCCAACCCCCCTGCCTGAGCAGGATCACCTAGACCAAGTCAGCCAGGAACAGATCCAGGCGGGTCTTAAGTGTCTCC
>WYEA01010092.1:0-12179 GCA_033558465.1 Alcedo atthis
AGGTGATCCTGCTCTGGCAGGGGGGGTTGGACTAGATGATCTTCTAGATCCCTTCCAACCCCTAACATTCTGTGATTCTGTGAAAGCATCAGCTCACTCAATAGGCATTTTTTCCAAGCCTGATGTTCAGATGAGAAATGTCTCCCTCTCAGTATGGTCCTCAAAATAAGATGGTAATGAAGAAAACAGTCAGGAAGGAGTTTTGATGGTTGACTTTCTTGAACACAGAAGGAAGTATTTCAGAAAGCAGTAGGCTGGAATGCGCTACAGAGAAACCTTGATGCATGCTTAGACTCAGCCAGAGGCTGGGTTACCTCTGTGCAAGAGATTTCAACTTACTCTTTTTTCCTTTTCCCTTTTTTTCATTTTTAAACTCAAAGTTTAATCATCTTCAGTTTGTGCAGATGAAATCTGAGTCAAAACCCAGGTCTGCCAAAGGCTCCCTGGTTACCTACTCTGTGATGCCCCATTCCTGCTGCTGTTGTCAGGGTATTTTCAAGCAGTGCTCACAGGTTACATGGTAATTTGGCTTCTGCAGTGGTATGAAATTGAGCATTGCACTTTAAATTCCAGTGGTCAGACTTGGAAGAGATTTGTAAAGTTATGGCTCAGCAATTGCAAATGATCAATTTTTCATAGCTTAATAACCAAGTGCTTGTTTTTTGAATGATGGGAAGTGATCATATACACCCTCACCTCCAGTCCTAATTGTAAAGTAAAAGAGGTTAATTTAAACCATGAAGGCAGTTTTGATCTGGATGTTTCACAGCAGCAGAAAAACACAGAGCTGTGGCGACTTCAAATCAGTAATTTTACTTCTCAGGTGGGAAAGTTAAGCATGGATGTGGTCAGTTTGCACTCATCAGCTGCAAGAAACAACTCTCTTAAGATGGGAGGCCAGTCATGTAGGATAAACCACAATGTAAAGACAGATTATACATGTGTATGGGTAAGAGTCTAAAATCAAAGACCATGTAAACTAGAGAGTACCATGGGAAACATTTGAGACCTGGTTTAAATGATCTTGTTTGGTTGGTTTTTGCCTATCAGATCAAGCGTTCCTCTGCTGCACAGGTAAATTGTAATCTGAAACAGCTCTCTGATTTTACCTAAGAATAATTACAAACTAATTGAGAAACTGGTGTTTGGTTTGCCTTTGGGGGAAAGCCAAACTTGAGTAGAAAAGAAAATATTTTCAAGCTGTCCTGGTTTGGGTGAAAACCAAGCAAATTCTGTGCAGTGATTTTACTTTTTCAGCTCAGGTTTTCTAACTGGCTGTACTTTCTAGGGTTAGCAGCATGTTTTGCAGACTGTGTCCGCTTCTAGCAGTGATAACACCTCATGTTTAGAGTTACTACCAGGGATGGAATGCAAACCAAGGCCATTGCTAGAGTTTGTGTATTGCACTGAGGGGTGCAGAAAAGTGAAAGACCACACCTGCAAGGAGGAGCAGACAGGACAGGTGACCCCAAACTGACCAACGAGGTATTCCAGCCCATATACATCATGTCCAGTATATAAGCTCAGGGGTCCAGAGACTAGTCCCTTTTTGGTCCCTTTTCGTCTCCTTTTCTCTTCCAGTCTTCCCCTTTTGCTTTGGCTCTTGTGTTCACTCCCAAGACCCGGTGCCAGAGTCCAGCTCCTCCACTGCATCTGTAAGGGTGACGTAATTGCCATCGGGGGGGGGAGGGGGTTGGGTTCGGTACTGGCTTTGTACATATTTGTATATACTTCATTTTCATTTTAAATTAATTTGTTCTAGTTCCTTTTTCTAATCACTAAGTCTCTCTCCCTTATTCCTTTTCTCTCCCCTTTGGGGAGGGAGGAGGGTTAAAAGAGAGCGTCTGTTATCGGTCTGGGGGTTGCCCTGACCCTAAAGTGTGGCACAAGCTTTTCAAACACATAATAAAACCCCAGGTTTCTACTTCTCCGCCCAGTTCTGTCTTCAGATGCATGTGAGCAGTGAATTCAGCTGCGGTTCCTTTCCATGCACTGAGCCAGGCAGACTGGTACATTGGCACATGGATAATGACTTAATTTTGCCCTCAGCTCCTCCAGCTTATTTTGTTTGTTGTAGCCAATAAAAATGCCAGTTAAGGCATCATGCAAGAGCAAAGACCATCCCTATCCCAAAGAGATCATCTTGGCATAATATGCAGGGCAATAGGTAGAGCAAATGGAAAGGTTGAGTGAATGGAAGGAAGAGAACAAAACAGAGATCAGCAGAAAAATTGGATTTTTGGCTCGTCACTTCCCCAAGTAGTGCCAGACAGCAGTGACACAGGAGCAGCAGGAGCCTTACTGAGGGTTTAAAGGATAGTAAGGTGTCATTACTGAGGACTTGTGGTGAAGGATAAACATGCAAATTCCCTGCTTAAGTCAATGGGACTTTTATTGGCATTTATCTTATGGTTGAATGTGCCCATTCCTGCAATTAGTTAAAAAAAAAAAAACAAACCCTGCAAGTGTTGCATTTTAGCAAGTCTATTGGGAGATAAATTCAGTGATGGGGAAGAAGTGGGAGATATTTCATAGAGAAAAAAATTGCTTCATTTGCATAGGAATGTATCACAGCTGTACCCACTGCAGAAAATGTGTCCTCCTGGGGTAGGGTGTTTTAAAAACAGTCACCCGGCTGCAAAATTGTTTCTAATTTAAGCAGATGATGGCACTAACAGTGCATTTCTGGAGAGATGACACTTTCAGCCTTGTGCCCAGCTACTAAAAACATCTGGCACAGCACTGGTCTCCAGGATCATCTTCCACTTAAACACAGGATTTTGTTTCTAAACTGAAAATATCTAAATGCAGTCCCTAACTGGGGGACTGCCTGTCTAGATTTGCCAAGTACAACCCATCTTGTTTGACATGACTGCTTGTTAGCTCCTGTGGAAGCATCCCCTGCATCCTCAAATAGCCTATAAACATCCAACTCAGTGCTTTTCAATCATAATTTCATCTTTGAGACACGTAGTTTGTAGCTAGTGCTACACTTCATTGAGTCAGCGGTGCATCCTCTGAATCTGGAGTTGCAGCTAGTCACAGATGGTCCAAGAGATCAGAAAATGCATATAAGATTATGTTGGGGGTGTCTGGTGTGCTTGTAGCAACACTTCTCATTTCCCAAAGACAAGCAGATCAGCAGTTCATTTATTGTGTTTGCTTTCAGCCAGTTAGGCAGGAAAGATTGCTGTGGCACTGGAGAAGTAACAAGATAGGAAAAAAGGAGTTTTTTGCCACATTTCATTGGCTAACTAAATCCTCTTGAAAATGTGAGTTCTGGTTCTTGTTGCTGCCACCAACTTTGTCCTACTCTAACCCTCAATAGTTACATTTGAGATGCAATATCAAGGCATACCATTATTGCTGCAATATCCTGGCTAGATGTGTTTTTTTCCTGTTGTCTTCCATTCCAGACAAATTCTTTTTTTTTTTTTTTTTTTTAAAAGTACTCAGTTTTCATGTCCATTTCTCTCAAGTATCCCCCTCACAGTTACTAGGAAGCTGAGCTACAAAACACGGAGTGGCTGACACCTGCTCAGGCCTCCCACTGTCAAAGTCTGTAGGAGTCAGGTGCCTAGGAAATACCAGGGATATGGATCCTTTTGATTTCCTTTTCCTAACATCCTAATGATCTGATATCCACAGCTTCAGTATCTGATATTTTTGCACCCAGTTACAAGGCATTGCTCCGACCTGCTGTGACTGATAGCAGCAAGGTACATCACCCTCCCTTGTGCACTCTCTTTGATACCATCTTGGAAAAAGAGAGGAACACAATGAATATTTGATCTTTAGCACTGAGGGCCGCATCCTGCTGTGAAAACAAATCCAAAGCGGTGTTTTAGCATAAGATTCAGAAGGTTTCAAAGAGGCATCACTTAAACCTGCCTGCTCTGCAGTAGCCAACAAGTGGATCTTTCAGATGTCTGAGTGTTCCCTGGGGGTTCACATTATTAATATCTGCCTTATGACAAGGTGGCTGTGCTGATGCCAGGGTTTTTTTCCCAGCCGGCGTGATTAATTTTTCTTTCCTTTCTTAATATCTCTGAGCCAGATGCTTCTAAATGTCCTCACAGGGGTGTATTGCTTTTCTTAACCACTCCCTTTCCCCCACCCCCACCCCTTTCTAACTAATTCATATAATGGCTCCAGAGATGCCTTTTGTAGAGTCACAAAAAGCAAAACTTTGAAAGCCTCCTAAGGTGATGGACTTGACATGTGCAAATCTGGCCTCCTGACGTTCCTGGTGGGTTTGGAAGCTTAGTGCCAGGTAATCTGTCAATAACATTTCCCATTTCAGAGTATGCTTATTTGCCTAGCACTTTACAAATTATATCCATGCAGAACTGCTGAAGTGCAAGTATTTCTGGTGGGGAGAATGACAGCAGGGTGGTGAACTGATGTTCTGGAGAAAGCAAAGGAACTTTTGGCTGAGGAAAAGGAGTCACACTTGTATTATTTATAGAAAGTGCCATGAGTCTTCAAGCTCTGAGTTATTTTAGAGGCTTCAAAACGTTGTGGTACTACAAAAGGTCTTTATTCTGCAATAGAAATTAATTCTCCTTTGGAGCTTTTGTTGCAAAGTGCAACAGCACAGGTTTGAGTTTTACCAGCCCGTGGAGCAGACCTTAGCAAGCTCCACAGCAAATGGCTTGTTTCCGAGGTGTTTGTACTTTTGCTACATCATTCCGTTAGCTTCCTTCAGAGAACAGATTTGTGGGTCTTCTGTGTGTATCCTCAGCTGTTCTCAGTCATTAGTGCATTCACCTGCATCTCACGGGAATTTTTCCTGGTGGAAGCCAGGCACAGAAACAGAATAGTTAGCGCTGAATAGATTAGGACTTAATAGTTTATTTTGGTGTGTGCATTAATACTGTACATCACTGGATTTAATGGTGAAAGTCTTAACTCCAAGAAGGATAAAAAATAATGTTTCTTGGTATCTTACAGGGCAAGGTAAAATCTCCTTACAGTTGTTATGTTCTACTGTTGGGGTTTTGTTCATTTAATTTAACAGTGAGGAAAGGTCTAATATAAAGCAGTAGATTTGCCAGTGCAAATAGAGCTGTAGTTAGGGGAATCAAGTGCTTACTTTCAGTCTCTCATTTTCTGAAGATGAGGATACTAAGATACTAAGAATATCCTTATAGTAAAGATACTCTTCAGAGTATCCAAAGAGGAGATCAGGAGGGCTCCTCCAGCATCCCTTTCCGGAATAGGTAGCTGGTCATTTAGCTGTATGCATCAGGCAGCCTCAGACAGCAGCAGCCCTTTAGCCCGCAGCAGTGTGGGAATTAAATTAAAATTAACCTGAGTTTGGAAAACAACTAGCACCACTTTATTTGTCCATTTAATTGAATTATATGACGCTGTGTAAGTATGTTGACCCGCGAACGTAAATTGCTCCACCCTACCCATTTACCTCCTTAATTCTTTCATGCTAATGGAGCTGATGGGGATGTTGACTACACAGAGAGCGAGCGGGGAGGGGGGGGGGAGGTAAAAGGACTGGAAATAAAAAGGACTGTTCCAGCCTCATGCAAACCTTCCCCTTCAGTGAAACGCTTCAGAGTGTCACAGCTGCACTAACTGCGCTGTGATCTTTGTTGCCATTAAGCTGATTATATCCACTGAAGGATTCATCCAACTAATCCCACAATGCAGCAACTGGTTGCTTCACGTTTAAGCAGAGTTTATTTGTTTTGTTGTTGTTTCCAAGAAATAAAAGACAGTTTGGCTTCATTGGACTCTCAAAATGGGTCAGACTGTTACAGGGACCCAGATTTTTTTAAATGTTTGGTTGGCTAATAGAGGAAAATGAGACATATTCATGGGCTACACATATTAATGGATGAGCTCAGTATGAGAGAGGTCTGTGTGCACATCAAGAGTTGACAGCACCCAGCATCGTTTTGGGTGGACGTGCTATGAAGGTGCTGTTCTGCCGCTGTACCTTTGGCACTGCATTATTTTGTGTTTTGCCTGTATGGGCAGACCATACAGACAGCAGCTTTAATCTAACTGCGACTCTAATTAGAGAGATTCTGACAGGTTGGATTGATTTAATTGATTTAATAATCAATTTAAATCTAGTTCTTAGTTATTTTTCTAAAGAAAGGTTGATTTTCATTAGTTAGTAGTCATTAAAATATGTTCATTTGCAGCTAAATACAGCCTTTGTAGTATATTTAGTTCGTTCTGGTAATCAGATACACAATTTCTGTCTATGTTTACTTATTAATGTAGTTTAACTTAGTTTATTCCCGTTCTTAATTTTTTCATTTGAATCAGGCTAGAAAACCACAAATGAAATATATCTTCTGTTCTATTATTCATTGTTTTCTTTTTCTCTGAATACATCTGAATGAAGATTAGAACTAAATTTTTATAAAAATCCGTACAAGGAAATTTTCAAACATTTCTTATAAATGAATTCAAATCTCATCATAAATATGCTTGGTTTTGTAAGTGGAAAAAAAAATAGAGCTTTCTTTGTATTTATTAATGAAACACTACTTAAAAGAGATGGCGTCTGGCAGATTCAGGTTGATGTTTTCTTAACAAAAATCAAGGATTTTAGGAGCAAATGAAGGAGGAACTGATGAAAGAGGAGGACCAAACACAGACTTTAATTATGTCATTAAACATTTAGTGTCTGATAAGTTTTATCCTCTTTTCTCATCTTGCTGTTGCCTACCCTGAGAGTCAGCTTGACTTTGGCTGCCTAAGCAGCACACTTTAGGAAAACCAAGACTGGGGAGAACATACCATGCTATCAGTGGCATAGTGTAGAGAAGCATTGTTTTATGAATTGCCATCATTTTCCTTCAGGATTCTGCAGTATTATTTTGCATTTTGTGTCTTCTCAAAGCTATTCCTTCAGAAAGAGTGTGTAGCCAGCATTCAGATACTTCAACTTTTTACAGGACTTCCATGCTGCAGACACGGCTATTATATACCAAATCACATGGTCATTCCTTCCAATTCATCAGGCTTTTCAAGCTAGTAGATTTTCTGTCTTGTACTTAGTTTTTATCCATTAGACCAAAACGGGTCTAATACCTCAAAATAATGGTTACAGGAGTTTACAGACTGACTTACCTGTTCAGTAGTTTGACTTTCTCTAGAGGAAAGGCATCAAGTGTTGTGATACTTGAAGTCATGCATAATTTTTTCATTTAACTGTAGTGATTTTATGGAATTGTATCCTCTTGGGCCATTGCTTAGGTTGCCCTAACTTCAGATATATTAGGGAGGTATATTTTGTTTTAGCAGGAGAAAAAAACCCAACATTGAATTTCATCCCTCCTAGACAGTGATTGTAACTAACATGATTCTAGTTTCATAGGAGCTTTTAAAAAAAGAATGGTTTCATAATTCCAAGTACAACTTTTCATATAAACTTTAAGATCCTGTTAAAACTGGTGGAACAAATTATATTCATTCCTTTTGAATTTTTATCTTTAACACTTAATTTTTTAATTGACCAAAACTTGTAAAGCTGCCTGCAAGCTGTACTCAGTAAAAGTGGAAGAAGTCTGAGAATAGCCATCCAGAAGGCACATGCCAGCCCAGTTGTGGTGGGTCCCCTTAAAATGCTGGTGGGAGAGTCTTAGTTCACAGGTTAGGGTTCTCAGCTTTGGGTTTTTCATTATTTTGCATTCCCAGATTACTAAATGAAGGCAAGATTCTCACTGTTTGTAGACTTAGGTGAAGGCAGATCTCACAAGAAGATGGAAGAATCAGTGTGGAAAAGGACAGAATGTCCTAATAGTCGCAGTGTAGCACTGGGAGCTCAGCATCCTGAAACTAATCCTGGCTGATGGCTCTGTTCCTCGTTTGACCTTGAGTCAAGAAGACAGTGGGATTTTTTTTGTGTGTGTGTCTCAGTTTCTGTAACTAACATGGGAATACTATGTGCATATATCCCTGGGTCTTGCCTAGATTAGTAAATCAATATTTGTAAAATATGCCTTGATAAATGCTAACTGTATGAATACACGTACTTGAACCTTGTGCAGAACTTCGGGAACGCGCCTTCATTTCTGCTCTGTGAGTGGCTGGGGTACATCGGGGCCCTGGGCCAGGGTGGGCAGCAGCAAGATGGACCAGTTTGGGTCATTTTCTTCCTCCCAAGGGACTGCCTGTAGCACATAGCTGCAAGAAGGTCTTGAATACAACTTTTCCACTTAACATGCTCCCCCATCACCCACTGTCAGCAATGAGATTAAATTCTGTGCGACTGCAGAGGACGTTGCATGATTAAAATCCTCTTTTAGAAATTAATATGTACCATCGCTCTATAGTACTGTGCCTCTTCTCAGAGAAGGGTATTGTCTCCTGAGCACTCAAGGTGTGAAAAGCCACCAAGTGAAGCTATCTATCTTTGAATTTTATGCTGTTGCACAGTTGCTCTGATGACAGATACAGCAGTGTAAAATCATAGGGACTTGGGGACTTCTCTCTTCCCAGGGTCACAGAGATATAGGGTAAGTTTTGAAGAATGAACAATAGAATAGCAAAAGGAGTGTTTGAACTAGAAGTCCTGCTCACAGAAGAAAAGGTGTCCTGAGAGGGAAGAATGGTCAAAGGCCACATTCACCCTCTCTCCTTAGGAAGTATCTCCCATAACTGATTTTTAAAAAAACCAACACAACTAAAAAAAACCCCAACAACAAAAACCTCCTACTCTTTGCCCCCAATATACTTTTTCATTGCCTTGCTGCCTGTATCAACTCAGAGAAATCCAGTAATCAATGCATTTCCATATCCCAATTCAGTCTTCATTAGGCATCAGACAGAAGGGTTTTACTTGCATAAACTTTGCATGCTCTTAGTAGATACGTTTAGATCTGCAGGGCTGCTGTGTATGGTACAAATGGAAGCTCTTGAGCCATCATTTCCATTCTGCTTTAGGTGCTGGGAGGCTTTGTAGCAGGACCAGGAGGAGCAGTAGGGTGAGTTTTTCTGGATGGATTGATGATTTTCTGGAGGAACTTTTCTGGAAGCAGCTGATCCTTGAATATCCACATTTAATACACCTGTCAGGTTTCAAATTTCCTCAAGGAGGGAGGGCTGCAGCAGAAGCATCTGGCCCTTTGGAGAAGTCTCCTTTTTCTATTCCCACATGCTTGGTAGCTTTAGCACAAGGTAGCTCATATAAGCAACTCCCACAGGTGTTCCTTGGTAAGAGACACATGGATGCGATTTTGGCCTATTTAAACCCTGCGGTGAACCCGGTGCTTTGAATCCCTGTTTAAGTCTTTGATAAATCCAAATACATTTGCATGTGTGAATTACCCACCAATTGAGATGGTGCTGATCTTGACAGCCCACCCCATGGGGCTGGTGTTCATGGGTGAGTTCCCCTACACCTGCAGGGACTCTCCTGTGGATAACGGCTTGCCCTACCAGGCTCTGTGCTTCTCTTTAAAATCACCCTTGCCAGCTGGGATAGGATAGGGAATGAAAATAGCCACTAGACCTTTTTTTAATGCAATTAATATTTTATTTTAGAGATAGTTTTGTAAAGACTGAAGTAATGTGCTCAGATTTAGTTAGGGCTTCTTCACCAGCAAAAGATTGGCTTAGGTCACTGTTAGAAGATGGAAATCAGTGATTAAGATGTTAAACTATCATCCTTTATAATTCTTTTGCAATATATGAAGAAAACTTTAAAAAATATATTTATTTTTAAAATAAGTGGGAGAATTCATCTTCTTTAAAGACAGAAGTCTTAGGTTTTATCTGTTATTTTTTTTCTAGCACATATTCAGGAGTTCATAAAAATATGCATTTCAGAGGGAAGAAATCTCATTTAGCAGAATGATTTTTCATTTGAGAGCATGTAAAATTGTGGCTTTACTTGCTGTTAATGTTTGCCTGGCAGTTGAGTTTAAAATGCTCTCATTAGAGTACTCCTCCCGCACTGCCTTCAGTGCATGATAGACATCACTTCTGCTCCTATTGCTAAGGCTTTCAAAGAAGATCTCCTGTGAAATTAGATTTTACCAGGTTAGATTTTCCTGGCATTTTTTAATCTTAAAAAAAAAAAAAAAAAAAAAGGCAGGAAATTCTGAATATCATGAAGGAGTCTTTCCATACCATAAAGATTGCAAATGTTTTTCTTCCATCAGTAAAAGGGACTATATATTTCTGGGTTATGTTTTCTCTGCCAGCTTCCAGTTGTGTTTGATTCTTCATCTCTTTAACTTGTACAGCAGACCCCAAAGGGCTCCAGGGACTGGGTTTGTTCAGATCCATTGATGTAGTGCATTTCTGTGCTTCGTGTCCCTCATTTTCCTAATTTGCAACAAGCAGCCTCTAGCTTATTGCTAGCGACTGTGCAGGAGCAGTGGGAATTAAAAGGAGTTCATGTTTCCTCAGTTATCTTAGTCCTGTTGCATTCTTAAGAATTAATTTGGCATACCTTAGAGAAGCACAGGGGTCCAAGATAAAAAAAGATTACACAGGTCTGTAAGGCTGGCAGATGTCCAGTGTGTCAGATCACAGGCTGGAGATGTACCTTTTCTGTTGGACTGGGAGGCCCTGAAGACGTTGGTGTGTTCCCTGGTCTGCAGCACAGATTGGGAAATGAAAAAAGTCCTTTTACTAAGGCAGGGTCTGAAATGCCTGCTGGAAGGAAGCATTGAGGTAATTCTGTCTGATCCTCTGTTGTACATATTCCCCATTTGTAGCCAATGCCATCTTTGGAATTAGATGTAATTTGGGCATAACGTGGTGGCTTTAAGGCATTTGTGTGCGTTTAGACTATACTTCTTCATGTATAGACAATGAAGTCAACGTCAGGAGCTGCAGAGTAGTGCACAAGGAGATGTTCTCATAGTTGAGTCCCTGTTGTTGAAGCATATGGCTTAACTCCTGCTCTCCTGATCTGCCTGAATACTGGCTGCTGAGCCTGGGTCAGACACACAGCCCTGCAGGTCAGACAGACAGCCCTGCTTCAGTTTAATTCCCCACCTGTCATTTGAGGCACAGGGACAAGCCTCCCAGCTGGAAGGCAGGCACATGGCATGTTCCCCATTTTACAGGTGGGGAAACTGAGGCACAGAACATTTGGGATTTGGCTGCTGTTTATGGCAAAGCTCCTTCTCCCCATGCTGTGCTTCCCCTGTCTCTGTAAGGAAGAAGAACTGGAGTTAAGACCCTGAACACAACTACTTTTGCTAAAGGGACTGGATTATGTGGCAGACTGGATTTCTGCCTGCTGCTTCATGTTCTGAATGTGTGCTTCTGCTAAAGCCTTTCCCTGGCTGCTGGTGGTCTCCTGGCTTCCAAGAGCTTCAGAAAACAGCAGATCTGGGGGAATTTATAAGAATGTTATCTGAAAGCGGACATGTGGTTTCCAAAATTGAATCTGTCTTTCCACAGCTTTTAGCAGAAGGGTTGATTTGGGTCAAAATTAATGCAAACTCTTGTGTAGACCATTTAACGTTTAGTTTATGGACCTGTTAAAGCAGCAGGATAATCCCTTTAGATTACCCATGTAATTCCTAGTGAATATTTATTTTAAAGTGACTTCTGTGCCCTTAGTCATTAGCAAAGGTTAGTAATGCATCTCACAGCTGCCAGACTCAATACAACAGCATTCATCAGTGGGAGGGTTTCTCCTTTTGTTTCATTTTTTTTCTGTTTGTTTTTTAACATTTTTCCAACTCTTGCCGACCTAATCCCATGAGCTCACCTCTAATCACAGAGAAGCATCCAAGCTGCCTTTGCTGTGCTGACTTCCACTTGAGCAAGGCTAAGGAGGGTGCCTAATCCTGGGCTTTTCTCCTTCTGTCTGCTGAGGGTGTTGGGTACACAGCCTGCGTGGGCTGCCGGGGGGAGGCTGGAGTACGCCGCGGGTTCAAGGACACGCTCCTGCTTTAATGTGCACAGACATGCTCCCGCTCGCTCTCTGATTGGCAAGGTTAACTTGGAGAGGCTGCAGCTTTTTAAACTGATTTGATTAGACCCACTACTTTATCCCATTCCCTCCCCCACCACTCGGCCCACCACCTCCTGATCCTTTTAACACAGCCCTTGGTCCAATAACCAGCCAGTCTGGGGGGATTTTCCCCCCCCCCCCCCCCCCCCCCCCCCCCTTAAACCAAAATTTTCACCTCTTCACAATAAGCTTATAACACACACAGAGACAGACACAGAAGACGACG